>WNYA01000097.1:282353-320045 GCA_019512145.1 Engystomops pustulosus
GATGAGGGCAGGAAGTAGGGATGCAGGGAGATGAGGGCAGGAAGTAGTGATGCAGGGAGATGAGAGCAGGAAGTAGGGATGCAGGGAGATGAGGGCAGGAAGTAGGGATGCAAGGACAGGTACATGACAGCAACATGCAAATTAACTTTCTTCCTTTTGCCCCTAGGAAATCTTGACCTCAATTTTCGGGACAAAAAATATACGGGCAAGGAATTATTCCCATCTGCTACCTGTAAATCTTCAGTAGAAATGACTACTGTCCTGATATGGAAATCATGAAGAGTTTAGTGGCCCATCTGGTACAGAATTGAAGAAAAATTGTCAAAAAAAAGATTTAAACATCTTCAAGGCCAACTACAAAGCCCCACTCATCGGACAATGGCCTTTCCCCAAATCCTGTGGAGACAACGAGACGCATGTACTGAGTATCTGCATGAGTTACAGCACCCCCTGCTGGACAGGTCGATGGGGACAGGTATGCTCACACCTCTCCTCTCTAAGGATAGCGGGGGCGATAAATTCATCTGGAAATGCCTCCCACATCGTACACCGCAAGGTGGGGAACTACCCCAGCAGTTCCTGGATCCAGGGAGCCTGCGCAGGACTGTGGATTCGGGGGGTGGGAGGGTGGCGGATGTTTCTTTTTGGAGATCAACAGATCCCCGAGTCTGGAGGGGAAAGGACTACTCAGAGACTACGTTTGTAGACCCTCAGGGGAGCCCTGATATCTGCAAGAAGTTATTGTACACCCCAGAGAAAGACATTCACACAGTGTCCTGTGATGTGCGGGATGATGACGTGCTAGATATGGAGGTAGGTACAGAATTCTGACTATGATATTTGGATTTGGCATTGCCATTTTTACCTTGTTTGTGGCACCAAACATTTGGAGTAGTGATCGGCACAAAGAGCCGGCTCATCCGCGTGAACCATGTGAGCCGGCTTGCCTCATTGAGCCAATGGCTCACTAAACCCCGCCCCTAAACGGCTCACCACGCCCCTTTAACCCGATAATAGCTGGTTAAAAGTGGAGTTGTGCGGGGTGCCTATTTTTTAATATATTTATTAGGGAGCCATTCAGGAGCCAGAAGTGAGTGGAACCTATTAAATCCGGCTCGCTAAGAAGAGCCGGAATTCCCATCACTAATTTGGATTAGGTTGAGTGCCTATCGCCATTCCAGAATTTACTGGAATCAGTGGCATATGTGTTTTGTATTTCTATACTGAGATTGGTTCTGATGCTCTATATTTGTACGGATCACAGTCCTGGGGTTGTATTTATGTCCTGAGCTTGGTTCTTATGTTATGTCTAGGCTCAGTTTTGGTGCTATATTTATGTGGTGAGCTCATTTTTGGATTTTGGTCCTAGTGCTCTACTTCTGTGTGGACCTTAGTTGTGGAGGTGCCGGTTGACACATTACCAAGACCAGCTCAAGTACAAACTACAGCCACCCAGCCCAAGCTCAGTACATAACTACAGCGCACCCAGACCAAGCTCAGTACATAAATACAGCACCCAGGCCCAAGCTCAGTAATAAATACAGCACCCAGACCAAGTCAGTACACTAAATACAGCACCCCAGACCAAGCTCATAAGTGACATAAATACAGCAAAACAAAATCGAGCTCGGTGTAGAGAAATTACAGGCACCCGGACCTAGGCCTGTATATAACACAGCACCAGACACTGAGGTCCTTACATAAAAAAATAGCACCAGCACTGAGCTCTGTACAAAACACAGCACCAGGACCAAATCTCTGACCAAAAACCCAGCACCAGGACCAACTCTGTACAAAAAATACACAACAGGACCAATATCGGTTACAAAAAATACAGCACCAGGACCCAATCTCTGTACCAGGAAAGAAAATCAGAACTGAGCTCCTGTACAGAAGAAACACAGCACGAACCCAACATCAGTACAGAGACCATGCAGCAGCAGGATTAGCTTTGTACAAAAAGGACAGCACCAAAATAAGTTCCATACAGAAATACAGCACCAGAACTGAGCTCTGAGTATAGAAAAGAAATACAGCACCATCACCTTTTTACATAAATTTCTGCAAACTGAATGCATTTAAAATTACAGCACCAGACTGAACTCTACATAAATACCCTCCGGTTGACACATTACCAAGACCAGCTCAAGTACAAACTACAGCCACCCAGCCCAAGCTCAGTACATAACTACAGCGCACCCAGACCAAGCTCAGTACATAAATACAGCACCCAGGCCCAAGCTCAGTCCCAAATAAGCATCCACAAGCCTCGTACCAACAGTACCACCAAGTCAGTACACAAATACAGCACCCCAGACCAAGCTCAGTAACATATAACCCAGCAAGCATTAAATACAGCAAAACAAAATCGAGCTCGGTGTAGAGAAATTACAGGCACCCGGACCTAGGCCTGTATATAACACAGCACCAGACACTGAGGTCCTTACATAAAAAAATAGCACCAGCACTGAGCTCTGTACAAAACACAGCACCAGGACCAAATCTCTGACCAAAAACCCAGCACCAGGACCAACTCTGTACAAAAAATACACAACAGGACCAATATCGGTTACAAAAAATACAGCACCAGGACCCAATCTCTGTACCAGGAAAGAAAATCAGAACTGAGCTCCTGTACAGAAGAAACACAGCACGAACCCAACATCAGTACAGAGACCATGCAGCAGCAGGATTAGCTTTGTACAAAAAGGACAGCACCAAAATAAGTTCCATACAGAAATACAGCACCAGAACTGAGCTCTGAGTATAGAAAAGAAATACAGCACCATCACCTTTTTACATAAATTTCTGCAAACTGAATGCATTTAAAATTACAGCACCAGACTGAACTCTACATAAATACCCTTTTGGTCCTAGTGCTCTACTTCTGTGTGGACCTTAGTTGTGGAGGTGTATTTATGTAAGGAGTTCAGTTCTGGTGCTGTATTTCTAAATAGAGTTCAGTTCTTGCGCTGAATTTATGTAAGAAAGGTGATGGTGCTGTATTTCTATACAGAGCTCAGTTCTGGTGCTGTATTTCTATATGGAGATTAGTTTTGGTGCTGTATTTTGTATAAAGCTCATCCTGCTGCTGCATTTTTGTACTGAGGTTGGTTCTGGTGCTGTGTTTCTGTACAGAGCTCAGTTCTGATTTTCTATGCCTGTACAGAGATTGGTCCTGGTGCTGTATTTTTGTACAGAGATTGGTCCTGGTGCTGTGTTTTTTCTACAGAGCTCAGTGCTGGTGCTATTTTTTATGTAAGGAACTCAGTTCTGGTGCTGTGCTTATATACAGGGCTAGGTCCAGGTGCTGTATTTCTACACAGAGCTCAATTTTGTTGTTGTATTTAAGTGTGATGCTGTATTTCTTTAAAGAGCTTGGTCTGGGTTCTGTATTTATGTACTGAGCTTGGTCTGGGTGCTGTATTTACGTACTGAGCTTGGTCTGGGTGCTGTATTTATGTACTGAGCTTGGTCTGGGTGCTGTATTTGTGTACTGAGCTTGGTCTGGGTGCTGTATTTATGTACTGAGCTTGGTCTGGGTTCTGATTTATGTTACTGAGCTGGTTGGGTGCGTATTACGTACTGTGAGCTTGGTCGGGGTGTGTCTTATGTTTACTGAGCTTGGTTGGGTGCTGTATTTGGTATGAGATGGTCTGGGTGCTGTATTTATGTATGAGATTGGGTGGGTGCTGTATTTTGTACTGAGCTTTGGTTCTGGGTGCTGTATTATGTTACTGAGCTTGTCTGGGGTGTATTATTACTGAAGCTTGGTCTGGGGTTCCTGTATTTATGACTGAGCTTGGTCGGGTGCTGTATTTAAGACTGAGCTTGGTCTGGTGTGCTGTATTATGTTACTGAGTTGGTCTGGGTGCTGTATTTGTGTACTGAGCTTGGTATGGGTGACTGTCTTTGGTACTGAGGCTTGTCGGGTGCTGTATTTGTGTACTGAGCTTGGTCTGGGTGCTGTATTTACGTACTGAGCTTGGTCTGGGTGCTGTATTTATGTACTGAGCTTGGTCTGGGTGCTGTATTTATGTACTGAGCTTGGTCTGGGTGCTGTATTTGTGTACTGAGCTTGGTCTGGGTGCTGTATTTATGTACTGAGCTTGGTCTGGGTGTGGCTTTTGTGGTTTGTGCGTTGGGTTTGTATATGTACGGAGCTTGGTTGGTATATAATATGAAGAGGTTAGCGTCATTACCCAGCCCTGGTCCTTACAAGGCCCATTTCCTTACCCGCGTCGAGTCTTGCATCAAGTGTCGGGTTTCTCCGACGCTATTTCGGGTGGACCGGGATTCATTAAGATAGCTGACCCGATATCCAGCAGGTGTCGCTGCTCGCGCCGCAGTCCGCCAGGAGTTTCCAACTCATCTTCGTTGGTGACAATTGAGTGCTGATCTAGCGACAAATTTGTTTTTAAATTCCGTGGTTGAAATCCGCGTGGTTGTCCGACGCCACGCAACTACCCACCCCGGAATTTCTGACAAATTCGATACCGTGCGCCAGAAATCCAGGGCAATTCGTTTTGCATGCAAATCCGTAAAACATAGGAAAATGCCGCAAGAAAGTGAGCGCATCCACCCGTAGTACAATGGACCAATAGTGCCTAATGGCACTGAGAGGTTCAGAATTGGTATTGGGTCCCTGTCTGTTTGTTGTATGGTCTAGGTTGTGCTTGTTATTGGCGTGTTTTTGCTCTGCGGATGCGGTATTGTGTCTGACGAACATTACTGAGGCTGGTGCCCTACATTGTACAGGTAATGTACAGTCTGATTTCGCAGCAGCGGACGCGGCGGAGGGGGAGGACTGCAGCGGTGGTGGGTATGGTGGGGGCGCAGGAGCAAGGGTTCTGGTGTTGCTTCATCTCAAAATTCTTTGCTGACATTTTCCATATAATATACCTGGAGGTTGCAGTGTTGGGGGATTATTATCGCGGGGCGGGCAGTTGTACTTCCTGTTTAAAGTTTTTTTAGCCTGATGATTTTAGCCTCAGAAATGTAATTATATGGAAAATTTGTACTTTCTTGGATCTTTCTCTACAATAAGGACATTCAGTGAGATTATATGGAAGCACCGGCGTTGGTGTTCTCCGCATGGCAAAGTTCAATCTATGGAAAATTGACAGCCCCGCACGGATACCCAAATCATGGCCTTGGTCCTCACTGTAACGTCTGCAGGCGTGGGGTCATGTGACCCACTTTGTAATATTACATCACGGGAAGCGAACTCAGTATCATGTACAATTTCCGTCCGGGTCAGTCCATGACACAGAAACTTTTCTGGATCTGTGATCGCAGACTGATGACAACACAAGGGGAATCACCCTTACGAAACACAACTGTAAAGAGTTAAGCAGCTAGCCGAGGTTGCCCTTGTTCTCCCGAACTCTGCCCATTTCAAGGCGTTTCTGGCAAACATGGGGCACCCTAGAGAAAACCATAGGTAGATGACAGAGAGGACTTAGGTACGGGAGGGGAGGAGGGTGAGGAGAGGAGGACAGCACGGAGAGAGAGTCGAGCGAGAGCGAGCGCAGAGCGAGCGGCGCAGACGAGGGAGAGAGCGCCCAGCGAGGCGCCGAGGAGCGAGCGAGCGAGCGAGCCAGCGACGAGCGAGCGACGAGCAGCGAGCGCCTAGCGAGCGCAGAGCGAGCGAGCAAGCGCCGAGCGAGAGAGCGCGAGCGAGGAAGGCGAGAGCGAGCTAGCGAGCAGCGAGGAGCTAGCGAGCACAGCGAGCAGAAGCGAGCGCAGACAGAGGAGAGCGAAGCGAGCGAGCAGCTCACGAGCTAGCAGCGAGCGAGAGAGCGTGAGGAGCGAGCGAGCTAGCGAGCGAAGCGCCGAGAGAGCGAGAGCGAGCGAGGCGCCGAGCTGAGCGAGCGAAGAGAGTGGCCGATCGAGCAGCGAGCGAGCAGCCGAGCGGCCGAGCGAGCGAGCGAGCGAGAGAGGAAGCCGAGAGAGCGAGCGAGTGAGCGCAGAGCGAAGCGAGCGAGCGAGCTCCGAGCGAGCGAGCGAGCGATCGAGCGCCGAGCTAGGAGCGAGCGAGCGAGGAGAGAGCGAGGCGAGCGACTGAGCGCCTAAGCGATCGAGCGAGCTCGAGCGAGCGCCTATGATCGATCTATCTAGCTATCTAGCTTCCTATCTATCGAATCTATCGATCATCGATCTAGCTATCGCATAGCAGATATCGATCTAGCGATCTGAGATATCTGAAAAAACTCGATCTCTATCTATCTATCTATCTATCTATCTATCTATCTATCATCTTATCTATATACCCATATCATTAGGAGAAAGAAGGCATTTCCAGCACGCTACCAACCTTGCATTGTAACTGTGCATTAAAGGCATGTATTTTAGCTGACATCTATCCCTTATGGATTGGAAGAACAGGGGGTCACAAATCCCTTATATCTGCCTAAACTACACAGGACCACCAGGACTGTCTCCTTACATTCATCCCAGAAGTACCATAGAAACCAATGGAGAGGCCGATGAACTTGATCCATTACATGGGGAAACCCCTTTAAGGACAAGGACCACTAAATTCAAGGGGCTGGAGCCTGCGTAGAAGCACGTGGGACTGTGTAAGGTCCCTACAGCCCCAGATCTTTCTATCAGTGTAACTAGAAATTGCTTCCAACCTGCAGTGATTGGAATCAATTTTTTAGTAATTACATTGTGAAACGATTATTTCACAGAAATAGAAATAGAAATAGATTTTTTTGGGCTCATCATCATCTAGTACGGCGCGATACTGGATAAGGACGAGTATATACACTATCCCATAGCTGGTATATAGAGTATTAGGGGCCAGACCTCCCTGGGATGATGTGACTGTCGCCCCCCCCCCCCCCCCCAGCTTCTCCTTGCTCTCCTCTCTTTGTGCTGTGGGACATACTTCACACAGCAAGGGACAGAGGGACAGAGCCCGAAATACGGGACCTGTCCTGACAGTTCTGGAAGGTATGAAATTATCCAAAACCTTCAAATGATATGGTTTTCTCCTCTGCTCGGGTGCACGAGGGCTGTTATGTGACCTTTCCTACATTCCTAGTATGGAAGATGTCTACAGGGGATCAGATTATATTATATCATGGGAGATTATAGCTGTAATCTGCTGTCCTTGTAACAGTAGGAAGTGCAGCTCTGAAGCACAAACTGCTGCTGCTCAGTAAGTAAAATACTATGAAATTTGAAAACTGCAAATAGACTGTACCAAAAGAGGGGGTTGTCCATAATAAGGAGCCCCCTGTGATATAACACGTGGGGCCTTTCATATTATGGAGCAGAGCAGAACCTCGCCTGATTCAAAGGGAATTTTACAGTATATTTCTTAACGAGCGCAGCGCTTTTAACTTTTTTCGGGAACTAATCCATATGGTAAAAAGATGTACAGAGGAGTTATGTGTGCTGCTTGCTTCCCTCCCGCTGTATACGGGGTAGCGGGTGGTATAAACAAGCTCAATTCTTAACACATAAGTCATAAAATATAGTCATTTCTCCTAATACACAGGAAAAGCTTTGATATTCTCCCTCAGGCAATCACTCTGTCCTGTGATTGGCTGAACAGGATATCTAACCACTTCCTGTGTATCAGCCGATCGGCCGATACACAGGAAGTGGTTAGATATCCTGTTCAGCCATCACTGGCCCAGAGTGATGCCTGAGGGAGAATATCAAAGACTGTTCCTGTATTAGATGAAGAAATGACTATATTTCTATGACTTATGTTAAGAATTTGAGTGTTGTATACCCCCCGTCAACCCTCCCGTATACAGCAAGGAGGAGCTAGCACACAATAACTCCTCTGTAAATCTTTTAACCTATTGGAGATTATTCCCGAAAAAAGGTTAAAAAAGCGGTGCGCTCTTCAGAATATAGTAAAATTCCCTTTGAATCGCGAGGTTCTGCTATGTCCATAATATGAAAAGGCCCCACGTTGTTATATCAAGGGCCTCGTAATATGGACAACCCCCTCTTTTGGAAGCTACTATTTCGTTTTCAAATTTACCAGTATTTTACTTTCTGAGCAGCAGCGTTTGTGTTCAGAGCTGCACTTCCTACTGATAAAGGACAGCAGATTACAGCTATAATCTCCCATGAAAAAAAATATAATATACTGATCCCCTGTACGACATCTTCCTACTAGGAGTGTAGGAAGGTCACATAACAGCCTCCGTGCAACCTGAGCGAGGAGAAAAACCAGATCCATGGGGTAATTTCATACCTCCCAGATTCTGGCGGGACGTCCGGTTCGGGCGATGTCTCTATCCCACTACATATGAGGGCGGAGATGACAGGGCACCAATAAGGGAGACTGTAGGGTTAATATTAAGGGAGTTGGGACGCAAATATGAGGAAAGTGATGGGGGGCTATATGGGGGGGGCTGGGGCAAAATTCTCAAGGTGGAGCGGGGGAACACAATATGAAGGGAATGAAGGGGGCTCATATAAGAGGACTGGTGGGGGCATTAATTAGAGGGAGCGGGGAGGAGTTATAAGTGGGAAACCCTGAGGCGAGGTATGATATGAGGAGGAATGGAGGGCATACGGTGACATAATAAAGGGTTGAGCAGGGGGCATGATATGAGGGGGAGCAGGGGCAAAATGTAGAAGCGGGGTGGGGGGGGGCAGCACTATATGGGAAGATCTGGTGAGGCGTGGGCGTAATATTAAATGGTGGGTGAGGGGGAGGATATAACCGGAGGAATGGTGGGGCATAATGTAGAGGGGGAGACAAGGGGGATGGGCATGATAGGGAGGGGGAGCGGGCCAAATTCGAGGCGGTCGGGGGGGGTGGGCGATATGAGGAGGAGCTTTGCTGGAGGTAGATATGGATGTGGGTATCAGGGGGACATGATAGTGAGGGGAACTGGGGGTACATATTAAAGGGGGAGTATGGAGGCAATTGAAGAGAAGACCACAAAAGCAAAAAATAATAAGGGGTTCACAATGTGTTGTAAGGAGGGATCGAGGGGGAATATGAGGGGAGAAAAATATAATGGGTGACCACAAGTGTGAAGGAGTGAGATGGAGAGGCGAGCACAAGGAAGGTTGAAGGGGCACACAAGTGACACAGTCGTGCGGGGGCCACAACTGTATATCAAACAATAATGGTTAATAATATACAAACTATAGACAGATATTCGGTCTACCTCCGTAGGATACCATAGGATAGGAATCACCTTGGTTGGATGGATAAAAGGATTATGGTCGAGATGGCGGACGAGTCACATCATCCCAGGGAGGTGCTGGGCCCCTCAACACCTATACAGCTATGGGATAGTGTATTACTGTCCTTATCCAGTAATCGCGCGCGTACTAGATGATGATGAGCCCAAAAAAATCTATTTTCGATTTTGTGAAATAATCGGTTATCACAGGTACTTACCAAAAAAATTGATTCAATCACTGGCGGTGGAAAGCAATTCTGAACACTGAATAGAACGTCTGGGACACGTAGGGACCTTACACAGTCCAACGTGTCTTCTACGGTGCAGGCCCGGACTGAAATTGGGTAAGTGTCCTTTGCTTACAGGGTTCCCAGGAATGATCAAGTTTTCCGCTCCATTGATGTCATATGGATTGGGAGACGTAAGGAGACAGTCTGGTGGTCCTGTGTAGTTTAGGCAGATTAAGGCTTTGTGACCCCCTGTTCTTCCAATCCATAAGGGAATAGATGTAGCTAAAAACATGCCTTTAGCACGATTACATGAAACTGTGGTAGCGGTGCGGGACGAGACTTCATCTGATATGGATAGAGGATAGGCATAACAATTAGACAAAATAGTAGTAGATAGAATAGATCGATTAGAGATTAGATAGATAGATGAGATAGATAGAACGATGGATAGATAGTAGATAGACCGCTTGATCGATAGATAGTAGACGTTGTAAGAGCAATAGTAATAGATAGATAGATAGGATAGAGAGATAGGAGTAGATTGAGATTTCCGATAGTGATAGGAGATAGATAGATAGATAGATAGATAGATAGACTAGATCGAAGATAGAGGAGATAGATAGACTAGATAGAAGATGGAGATAGATAGTAGATAGATTATGAGATGTATTTAGGTAATGCGCTTGGGTCTGGGTGCTTGTAGGGGTGGTATGAGCTTGGTTGGTGCTGTATTGTGTATGAGCTTGTCTGGGGTTGGGGCTGTATTTATATGTACTGAGCTTGGTCTGGTCGTGGCTTTTGTGGTTTGTGCGTTGGGTTTGTATATGTACGGAGCTTGGGGTCTGGTATATAATATGCCAGAGGTAGCAGTCATACCCAGCCCTGGTACTTAAAAGGGCCACATTTACTTACCCGGTCCGAGTCGCGATCAAGTGCGGGTTTCTCCGACGCTATTCGGGTTCGGCCGGGATTCATTAAGCTAGTGCAACCGATATCCAGCAGGTGTCGCTGCTGCGCCGAGGTCCGCAGGAGTTTCCACCATCTTCTTCCCGGTGCATTGTGAGTGCTGATCTAGCGACAAATTTCGTTTTTAAATCCGTGGTTGCAAATCCGTCGGGTTGTCCGACGCACGCACTCCCTCCCCCCGTATTTTGACAAATTCGATACCGTGCGCCAGAATCCAGGGCAATTCGTTTTGCAAATCCGGGAAAACATGGGAAAATGCCGAAGAAAAGTGAGCGATCAGACCCGTAGTAAATGGCCCAATAGTGGCCATAATGGCACATGAAGTGTTCAGAATGGTATTGGGTCCCACTGTCTTTTGTTTGTATGGTCTAGCGTTGTGTTGTTATATGGCGTGTATTTGCGCGGATGCGGTATTGGTCGACGAACATTACTGCAGGCTGGTGGCCTCTACAATTGTCAGGTCATTTACAGTCTGATTTCGCAGCGAGCGGCGCGGGACGGAGGGGGAGGCGACATGCAGCGGTGGGGGGGCGGTGGGGGGGCGCCAGGGAGCCAAGGGTTCTGGGTTGGCTTCATATCTCAAACATTCTTTGCTGACATTTTTAAATAATAAAATACTGGAGGTTGCAGTGTTTGGGATTATTATCGAGGCTGCAGTGTATTCTGTTTAAAGTTTTTTTCCGCATGATTTACGCCTTGGA
This sequence comes from Engystomops pustulosus, assembly GCA_019512145.1. NCBI lineage: Eukaryota > Metazoa > Chordata > Amphibia > Anura > Leptodactylidae > Engystomops > Engystomops pustulosus. The sequence goes on from WNYA01000097.1 coordinate 293,421, forward strand.
AACGCAGAAATGTAATTATATGGAAATTGGTACTTCTTGGATAATTTCTGCTACAATAGAGAGAATTCAGTGAGATTATATGGAAGCACCGGCGTTGGTGTTCTCCGCATGGCAAAGTTCAATCTATGGAAAATTGGCCCCCGCACGGATACACCAGAATAATGGCCTTGGTCCTCCCACCTGTAACGCTCTGCAGGGATGGTGGTCATGTGACCACTTTGTAATATTCCATCAGGGAAGCCGAACTCAGTGTCTATGTACAATTTCCGTCCGGGTCAGTCCATGACACAGAACTTTTCTGGTCTGTGATCGCAGACTGATGACCAAACAATGGTGAATCACCCTTACGAACAACTGTAAAGAATTTAAGCAGCTAGCAGAGGTTGACCTTGTTCTCCCCGACTACTGCCCATTTTCAATGCTTTCTGGAAACTATGGGAAACCCTAAGAGAAAAACCATAGGGAGAAAAGGGACAGCAGAGGACAGGAGGCGGGGGGTGGGAGGAGGGGGAGGAGAGGAGGACAGCGACGGAGGAGAGAGTCGAGCGAGCAGCGAGCGCAGAGCGAGCGGCGCAGACGAGGGAGAGAGCGCCCAGCGAGGCGCCGAGGAGCGAGCGAGCGAGCGAGCCAGCGACGAGCGAGCGACGAGCAGCGAGCGCCTAGCGAGCGCAGAGCGAGCGAGCAAGCGCCGAGCGAGAGAGCGCGAGCGAGGAAGGCGAGAGCGAGCTAGCGAGCAGCGAGGAGCTAGCGAGCACAGCGAGCAGAAGCGAGCGCAGACAGAGGAGAGCGAAGCGAGCGAGCAGCTCACGAGCTAGCAGCGAGCGAGAGAGCGTGAGGAGCGAGCGAGCTAGCGAGCGAAGCGCCGAGAGAGCGAGAGCGAGCGAGGCGCCGAGCTGAGCGAGCGAAGAGAGTGGCCGATCGAGCAGCGAGCGAGCAGCCGAGCGGCCGAGCGAGCGAGCGAGCGAGAGAGGAAGCCGAGAGAGCGAGCGAGTGAGCGCAGAGCGAAGCGAGCGAGCGAGCTCCGAGCGAGCGAGCGAGCGATCGAGCGCCGAGCTAGGAGCGAGCGAGCGAGGAGAGAGCGAGGCGAGCGACTGAGCGCCTAAGCGATCGAGCGAGCTCGAGCGAGCGCCTATGATCGATCTATCTAGCTATCTAGCTTCCTATCTATCGAATCTATCGATCATCGATCTAGCTATCGCATAGCAGATATCGATCTAGCGATCTGAGATATCTGAAAAAACTCGATCTCTATCTATCTATCTATCTATCTATCTATCTATCTATCATCTTATCTATATACCCATATCATTAGGAGAAAGAAGGCATTTCCAGCACGCTACCAACCTTGCATTGTAACTGTGCATTTATTTAAAGGCATGTATTGTATTGGTATTTAGCTGACATCTATCCCTATGGATGTGGAAAGAACCAGGGGTACAATCCCTTATATCTTGCCTCAAAACTACACAGGACCCCCCACAGGGATGTCTCTTACAGTCCTCCCACAAAAGTACAATAGACCATCAATGGGAGGACAAGAACTTGACCATCCATGGGGAAACCCCTGTAAGGACAAGGACCAATAATTTCAGGGGCTGGAGCCTCTTTAGAAAGCACGTGGACGGTACTGTTGTAACTGGTCCTAGGTCCCGATCGTTTCTATCAGTGTAATAGAAGAAATTGCATTCAACCCTTGCAAGTGATTGGAATCAATTTTTTTGTAATACCCTGGGAAACGATAGTATTCCAGAAATAGAAAGAGATTTTTTTGGGAGGCTAATCATATCCAGCTCGGCGCGATTACTGGATAAGGACGAGTATTACACATACATAGCTGGTTTATAGAGTATTAGGGGCCAGACCTCCCTGGGATGATGTGACTGTCGCCATCTCTACATAATCCTATTATCTCATCCACCAAGGTGATGCCTAATCCTATGGATCCTACGGGATGGATAGGACAGGAATAGACTGTCTATAGTTGTATATTATTAACCATTATTGTTTGATATACATTGTGGCCCCCAGCTGTGTCACTTTGTGGCCCCCTTCTCCCCTTCATGATGTGCCTCTGCCAGCTACTCCTCACATTGTGGCCCCCATATATATTTTTCTCCCCTCATATTCCCCCCCTCATCTCCACCAAACATTGTGACCCCCTTATATTGTGCCTCTTCATACTGTGCCTCCATACTCCCCCTTATATTGTACCCCCCAGATTCCCCTCATATCATTCCCCCCTGAACCCACCATCATATTACCCCCCCCCACCCCCCCCCTCCCTCCCCCCCCCCCCCCCGATCCACCTCTAATTTGGCCCCTGCTCCCCCTCATATCATGCCCCCTGCTCCCCCTCTAATTATGCCCCCACCAGTTCCTCCTTATATCATGCCCCCTCAACCCACCATCATATTACGCCCCCACCAGATCTTCCTCATATAGTGCCCCCCCAACCCGCTTCTAATTTGGCCCCTGCTCCCCCTCATATCATGCCCCCTGCTCCCCCTCTTATTATGCCACCTCCAGTTCCTCCTCATATCATACCCCCTCAGTTCCCACTTATAACGTCCTCCCCCGCTCCCCCTCTAATTATGCCCCCACCAGTTCCTCCTTATATGATGCCCCTCAGTTCCCCTTCATATTGTGTTCCCCCGCTCCACCTCTGATTTTGCCCCCAGCTCCCCCCCATATTATGCCCCCATCAGCTTTCCTCATATTTTGCTCCCAACTCCCCTTATATTGAACCCTACAGCTCCCTTATTGTGCCCTGTCATCTCCCCCTCATATTGTGAGGGGATAGAGGAACAGAGCCCGAAATCCGGGACTGTCCCGCCAGATCTGGGAGGTATGAAATTATCCAAATGATATGGTTTTCTCCTCTGCTCAGGTGCACGAGGGCTGTTATGTGACCTTTCCTACACTCCTAGTATGGAAGATGTCTACAGGGGATCAGATTATATTATATCATGGGAGATTATAGCTGTAATCTGCTGTCCTTGTATCAGTAGGAAGTGCAGCTCTGAAGCACAAACTGCTGCTGCTCAGTAAGTAAAATACTGTGAAATTTGAAAACTGCAAATAGACTGTACCAAAAGAGGGGGTTGTCCATAATTACGAGGCCCCTGTGATATAACACGTGGGGCCTTTCATATTATGGAGCATAGCAGAACCTCGCCTGATTCAAAGGGAATTTTACAGTATATTTCTTAACGAGCGCAGCGCTTTTAACTTTTTTCGGGAACTAATCCATATGGTAAAAAGATGTACAGAGGAGTTATGTGTGCTGCTAGCTTCCCTCCTGCTGTATACGGGGTAGCGGGGGGTATACACAAGCTCAATTCTTAACACATAAGTCATAGAATATAGTCATTTCTCCTAATACACAGGAAAAGCTTTGATATTCTCCCTCAGGCAATCACTCTGTCCAGTGATTGGCTGAACAGGATATCTAACCACTTCCTGTGTATCAGCCGATCACAGGCCAAGTGGAAGTCCTACGGGCAGATTATCATGTAAGTTCTGAGGTAAAAACTGTTCTAGTTGCCCAGGGAAACCAATCAGAGCTCAGCTTTAATTATAAACAGCGGTGGGGAAATGAAAGCTGAGACCTGATTGGTTGCCATGGACAACTCAGAAACGATTCTTCCAAGATGAATGTGATGATAATCTCACTCACTAAGTCTAGGCGGAGCAGTAGTGAGGAGAATCTTATTGCATCAGCGTTCTACTAAAGATTCTTGGTGTTTTTGCTCACTCTAAGCTAACCATTGATATTTGCCATAGAGTCCTCCAATACAGTGGGGGTCATTACAGGGCCGATTCGCGTTTTTCCGATGTGTTACCGAATATTTCGATTTGCGCCGATTTTCCCTGAATTGCCCTGGGATTTTTGGCGAAAGCTGATCGGATGATATGGCGCATCGGCGCAGGCATGCACGCAACGGAAATCGGGGGCGTGGGCCGAACGAAACCCGACGGATTCGGAAAAACCACCGCATTTTTAAAAAAAATGTTGTCGCGAAAATTGCACTCATTCACTCAGCCGGCTTGGGTTATTCCCTGATTCTGATGCTTTTCAGCAGCAGCACAACACCTGGTGGACGTCAGAGAAAATCCTCTAATAAATTCCGGCCAAGACCCGAATTAAGCGCAGAGAACGTGCCGCTGGATCGCGAATGAGCCGGGTAAGTAAATCTGCTCCAGTGTGCGTGACACCCCCAAAATCAATGTCAGATGGTATTTCTATGGTTGGCAGCCAGATGACAATCTCTACCGCAACAAGGTCAACCTATTGGGGCTCATTACTAAGGGTCCGCGGAGCGCATTTTCGTCTGCGATTTTTCCCGGCGATTTCCGAGTGCACTGCATTATCAGGGATTTTGGCACAACGATCGGATTTTGGCACTTCGGCGCCGGGCTTTCACGCGACACAACCGGAGGCACGGGGGGCGGGCCGTCGGACTATATCTATGGTGTTGGACCAACGCGCAGGATTTAACTTTAACTGTGTGTCGTAAGACAATGCACTTTACATGCCCAGGAAGAAGATGACTCCTGGACCCTCAGCGGGACAGTGACATCATGAGGATGATCGGTGCGTGTGTGGCGGAACGATAGACAGAGTGGGGACTTTGACCCCCGCACAGGCGTCATTATACACGGACAATTGCCTACATGCCCAGGAAGGAGAAGTTAAGTAAACTCCGGGACGTGACCGGGGAGGAAAGTGGTACACAGTTCGAGGATGAGGTATCCGGTTGAGGATCTTAGTGACTCCCTTCCACTACGCCAATTATACAACGTGACAATTGCCCTTTACACTGTTCCGCCTCACTCTCAAGGGCCTTCTGCAACCAGACGGTGAACTCCGGGGGGGACCCGAGCAGGGAAGATGCACATGCAGGATATCGGGGACGCAGGATCTTATGACCCGCACAGCGCATTATTACACTGGACAATTGCACTTCATGCACCAGGAAGAAGCGCGGTTGAACTCCGGGGACTAGCGGGGGGGAAGCGACCCATGTAGGATGAATGCGGTGCAGGATCTTAGTGACTCCCCGCACATGCGCATTATACACTGACAATGCACTTGACACTGCACCAGGAAAAAGGTAACCTCCGGGGACCTGAGAGGAGTGAAGTGATACATGACATGATTAGTCGAGTGCAGGATCTTAGTGACTCCCCCGCAAGCGCATTATACACGGAATCTACATGCAATACCCTCGCACCAGGAGAAGAAGGTTGAACTCCCGGGACTCAGCGGGGAAGTGTTACCGACACATGAGGCTAGTAGGGCGCAGTACGATCTTAGTGATCCCCACAAAGCGCATTATACACGGACAATGCAACTAACATGACACCAGAGAAGAGGAGCTTAAACTCCGGGGACCTGAGCGGGGAAGTGACAACATCAGGATAGTCGGGGAGGAATCTTAGTGACTGCCTGCACGCGCATTTACACACCGGCCATGCCTTACATGCACCAGACGAAAAGAAGGTGAACTCGCGGGACCTGAGCAGGGAAGTGGACCACTGCAGGAGTATCGGCGCAGTAGGATCTTAGGCACGTCCCCGCACAGCGCATTATACACTGCAAACTGCACTTACATGCACCAGGAAGAAGCAGGTTGAACCCCCGGGGACCGTGAGCGTGGGAAGGACGACACATGTAGGACTATCGGGTCAGGATCTTGTGACTCCCCGCACTACGCAATATACACTGACAATGACCACTTACATGCACCATGAAGAAGATGGAACCCTGTGACCCTCGGGGGAATGACACATTGCGATATCGGAGCGCACGATCTTAGTGACTCCATCGCACAAGCGCATATACAGGACAATGCTCTTTTTACATGCACCAGAAAGAAAAAAAGGTGAACTCCGGGGCCTGAGGGGGAAAGTGACACATGCAGGATATCGGTGCGGGATCTTAGTGACTTCCCTGCACAGCGCTATCTATCACGGATCACGCACTTACATTGACAGGAGAGAGCTGGGGGCAGTAAGAAGGGACCTCCGCCGGGACCTGAGTCGGAGATAAGTGACATGTCGAGATTCGTGGCGCAGGATACTTAGTTACTCCCCGCACACGCTACCTTGATACACTGACAATGCACACTTACAATCACAGGCGAACGGTGAACTTCCGGGGACTGAGGCGGGAACGACCATTAGGATAATCGGGGCAGGATCTTAGTGTACCTCACCCGCACGCGCATTATCACACGTGACAATTCACTTACTGCACCGGAAGAAGAAGGTGAACTCCGCGGGACCTGAGCGAGTTGAAGTGACCATGCAGGATTCGACGTGCAGACTTAGTGACGATCCCCGCACAGGCATTATATACGGGGAACAATGCACTTACATGCACCAGGAAGAAGTAAGGTGAACTCCGGGGACCTCAGTCGGGGGGAAGTGACACACTGACAGGATATTCTCGGGCGCCAGGATCTGGACTCCCCGCCGAGCATCTTATAACACTGACAATGCACTTACAATGGCACCAGAAGAAGCAGGTGAACTCCGGGGTACTGACGCGGGGAAGCGAACACATCGATAATCAGCGCACGATCTTTGAATGCCGTCCACCGCCATCACTAATTACACGGACAACGCACTTACTGCACCGGACGAAGAAGGTGACACTCCGGGACCTAGCGGGGATAAGCGACAATATGCAGAGATCTTGGGCGCCCAATGTTGTGTGAACTGCACCGCGGACTTAATCTCTCCGGAACGTCCGGATTGGGGGATGGCGACACAAGGACAGGTAAGTATATGTTTCCCCATTTGACTATGTGGCTCCCCCCCCAGTATAAGACCATTGTAGATAATTCTTGGTTCCTTGTGAATTCAGTGTTACCCGTGATGGACGTAACAGTCAAGCTTGTAGAGTCGTCACAGTGCCCCGTTTGGTTCCGTCCCTTTAAAAGCTAGTTTGGGGCATCAGGAGCCGTCAGTAAACAACATTACATGTATTTTATTTTACCACTATATCAGGAATAAAACTAATGAAACGAATCAAATCATTCAATTACGGAGAGAGGCTGCAGTGCGCCCACACAGTCGCCATGTATTGTAACGTATAGAATCCGGCACAGGATGGGGTGCTATTAGCACACGGGCCCTATACAGCACCAAGGACAAGCATGTCACACCCGACAGAGGCTTGTGTACTATTGTTTTCACGAAAATGGTACACGAGTCCGGCCCCCAGGATTGCACCCTTATGCCTTACTCACAGGGGTAAAGGCGGAAAAGACAGACGATTGCCAGGTCCTATGCCACGCGATGGGAACATCAACCACCAATTTGACTGTTCACTACCACTCTAGACCACCAGTGACTTTAGTATACACTCCTTACTGACCTAACCAGTAGTAGTATACTGTTATTACCAACCCGTAACCCCCGCTAGACCACCCATGACTACTTCCTACTCAGTCAAAGTATATATAAAGGTCATTGTTGTGTCAACCACCAACACAGAAAATCATATCCATTTACTTTTAAACAAGGGCCAAACATCAACACCAATTTGACTTTCACTACCCTAGACCACCAGTGACTTAGGAATACACCTCCTTACTGACCCAGTACCCCTAGAGAATTCTACTAATTATCCATTACACCCCAGACCACCACGGACTTACCCATCCTACTGACTCTGGAATAATTCAACTCAAGTAAGAACACAATAAATCATAAACTAAACAGTACCAACGTTTGGTGTCCTCCACGCAAACACCCTAAAAATGCATCCATTTACTTGACACAAGCCAAGACGCGTCCACATATTGGCCCCAGACCACTAGAGACTAGTAGGTGTTATCCCCTTCACCCCAAGACCTTTATCTACGGACCACTAGAGATATCACTATTTATCCCTCGTACAGGGCAGTGGGCAGGGTTATACATGGAAATATAACTATCATGCCACTTATATTTTACGGACTGTACCCATCAAGGGAGTGGACCCATTAGGCTCCTTAGCCATCTTTCGCTCATGACTGATCTCATTACACCTATCAGTACCCTAGCCACTACAAAATATTTTTATAACTTTTTTAAACCACCGGGGAAATGTGTCTAAGAAAACCTAAACTCTGCGCGACCTCTGTCATTCATATTACCTCTAAGACCACCACGGAGCTCTTCTTGTTGTTTCTGCTGTAAACTTTTGCTTGTTCGCACTTTTTCATATTCTTGTTGTATATGTCCAACTGTGCCATTCAACCACTGAGTGTAGAAGTAAATGACAGCCAAATTTCACTCCTGTTCTCTTGCAGGAAACGTATTCTTCGACTGATGAAAGGGACCGGAACCAGTAGAGTGCACTTCTCTACTGCTCCTGCCCCAAGATTACCTGGGACATCGCTGTGTTCTCTGCTCATGGCTGCTATCTGCTCGCCCATGGGCAGGTGCTGCTTTCTTCCTGTCACAAAAGGTAAGAAACCGGGACATTGCTTTCCCATTGCCTTCCTGCTCCGCAGGACAATGAATAGAGAAAGACGGATGTACCAAAACTGAGAAGTCTTCCCCTTTCTCAAGACCTGAACTGGAGGAAGAAGTATCCCACCGTGGGATCACTAGATTTTATCTCAAACTTCCCTCTAAATTTCCCTTCCCTTTCACTCCGACCCCTACACTTCATCCCTGATGTCTCCAATACATGGATGTCAATGAGAAAAGAGCTTCTGTATGTTACCAGCGCTTCTGATACGAGGATAAGGGACCCAAGCGCAAGCTCATGACCCCGGAGGAAGGGATACCTGAGAACACGGAGATTACAGAGAATAGGCCTCCATGTGTGCCACCACCACCATTGGGGAAGGACCGAGCTAGATATGTCCCTCTTCATGATTCTTTGCAAAGTCCATGAGGAATCATGTCTACGTGCTCTCATCACACATGGATAAGAGATATTGGCCCATTTGAGGTAGTAGACACACTTCTTAATGAGTGTCTATAATTGAGGTGCTCGCCCCCATGATAAGAAGCATGCCCCAAATTGAGGTAGATTTCCCCACTACTGCTTTGGTTAAGCTGGATTCTCAAGTTTTATACTTCTGAAAGAGTGAGGAGAAACATATTTTCTATCTTCCATTAGTTAATGATATGACCCAACCTGACCCCCTTTCTATTGTTACCCACCCAAGAGGGAAGCTCCCATATAAACCAACCCAAGGAGAGAGCTACCCATATGATCCAATCACCCGGGAGGAGCTCCCATATAACCCAACCCAAGAGAAGCTCCCATTGCTCCAACATCGAGAGGAGCTCCCTATTATCCCAACCCGAGAGGGAGTTACAAATAAGTCCCAAACCCGCGAGGGAGCTTCCCATATAACCCACACCAAGAGAGAGCTCCCCATATGATACAATCCAGAGGAGCTCCCAACAAACCCAACCCAGTAGGAGCGCTTCATATGATCCAATCCGAGAGGGAGCTCCATATAACACCAACACAAAGAGGGAGCTCCCTATGACCCAACCGAGGGAGCCCATATTAACCCACCCAAGTAGGGAGCCTTCCATATGATCCGAATCCGGAAGAGGGAGCTCCATATAACACACAACCCAAGAGGAGCTTCCATATGATCCAATCCCGAGAGGAGCCTCTCATAGTAACGCAACCCAAGAGGGGCTCCATATGACCACCCAACCCCCACTAGAGGGAGTCACCATTATAACCCAAACCCAAGGAGGGAGCTTCATATGAACCAATCGAGAAGGGAGCTCCATATAACCCAACCCAGAGTGAGCTTCCATATGATCAACCCAGAGGGAGCTCCCATATGACCCAACCCACCCGAGAAGAGCTCATATAACCAACCAGAGAGAGCTCCCATATAGACCCCAACCCGAGAGAGAGCTCCCAAACCAACCAGAGAGGAGGCTCCAATAATCCCAACCCGAGAGGAGAGACTTCGTCCATATAACAACCGGGTAAGAGAGACTATCCCAGTATAACCCAACCCGAGTGAGGGAGCTGCCCATATATCCCACCCGAGAGGGATTCACAAATATCCCAATCCGAGGGAGCTTCCCATATATCACCCCCGGAGTGGGATAGTTCACAATGGATCCCTAACCCTAGAGGGTAGCTCCATATATCGCCACCCCCGAGAGGTGAGTCACAAATATCCCAACCCGAGTAGGGACTCCCATATATCCCAGACCGAGAGGAGTTATCAAATATCCCCAACCCGAAGGGAGCTCCCATATAACACAACCGAGTAGAATCCCCAGTAGGGATCCCACCCATCCGAGAGGGATCCCCTATCATTGGCGAGCCCATATATCCATTAGATGGAGCTCCCTGTAGCACCTCCCGAGTGGTGACTAGAGGTCAAGTGCCCAGAGGAGCTCCCATATGACCCAACCCGAGAGGAGCTCCCATTAACCGCAACCCGAGATGAGAGCCCCATATAACCACAACCCGAGAGAGGCACCCTAGATAACCAAACCCGAGAGAGAGCTCCCATATACCAAGCCCGAGAGGGCTCACTATCTCCATAATCACCAACCGAGAGGATTCACAATATCCCAATCCGAGAGGAGCTCCCATATATCCCACACCCGAGAGGAGCTCCCATGTGACCTAACCCGAAGGGAGATCTCCTCGGTGACCCATAACCCGAGAGGGAGTCCCATATGACCACAACGAAGGAGCTCCCATGGTGACCCAAATTCGAGACTGGGAGCTCCCTATAACCCAGAAGGAGCTCCCATATGACCCACACGAGAGGGACTCTCCCCATATTATTCCCAACCCGAGAGGGAGTTCACAAATATCCCAACCCGAGAGGGAGCTCCTCGATACCCAAGCCAGAAGGGAGTTCAAATATCCCCCCGAGAGAGATCGTCCCGTATATCCCAACCCGAGAGGGAGTTGCACAAAAAATCCCGACCCACTAGGGGACTCCCAATAACCCAAGCCGGAGGGCGCTCCCTTGGACCCAATCCGAGAGGAGCTCCCATATGACCCAATCGACGGGGAGCTCCCATATTACCGAGAGGGGAACTCCCATCATGCCCAATCAAGAGGGGCTCCATAAGACCCATCCGAGAGATCTCCGACAACCTCTGCGAGGCCGAGCTCCCCAAGACTATGCAACCACCATATTAAGGTGAGCTCCCATATGACCTCGCACCCAAGACCTTTTTTCCACCATGAACCACCGAAGGACTCCCATTTGTACCCAACGAAGGGACTTATCCATATCAATTTACCACACTGCAGGATATTACCTGTGCTTGTTTTCAAAAAAGTGTGAACTCCCTATATTGGTTCCCCTAACTGTTAAGGCTAGTGGGGGGAGTTCACACCACCGTATAGAAGGGAGATGTTGACTTTCCTCCGAACAGTGGTCCCCATATACCATTGGGGGCTCCGATGTTGACCCAATCCAGAGGGAGCTCCCTGTGACCCAATAAGAGGGACGCTCCCATAGTAACCCGTGAGGGGAGCTCCATATGACCCAATCGTAGAGGGAACTCACCACTGTGCCCAACGAGAATTGAGTTCCCATTAGAACCAAGAGGGAGCATCTCACCATATTTTTTAACCACCACTTGGAAGGGACATTATCACTAATACCTGTGCTTGTTTTTCAAAAAAGTATGAACACCCGCGAGTCGGTTCTCCCAATTGTGAAGGCTTATGGAGAGGGAGCACACATGTTTCACACCACTGTATAAATGTATGTAAACCTGTTGTCTGAACTAGTTGTCCCAATCCCCCGACGATCCTTGGCCTGATCCATATGTTTGAATTTCTTACCATCACTCTGGATGTGAAAGAATTTGGCAATTTCATATCCTGTGGAATAACCCTGGAGGTGGATCTAAAATTTCGACCGGTGTCCATGTACGAGAGACACCTTCAACATTAGTGGCATCTAGTCCACTCTAGTGGCCTCACTCTTCACAAATCAGTAGAAGATAAAGGGCTCTTCGAGGACAGTGTCCTCTTTCTGTCACGACAGATCACTCACCGGCACACTTTATTAGGTACACATATGCCTATAACGGTTGGACCCCCCGACCCCTTGGCCTTCAGAACTTCCTCAAATTTTTTCGTGACATAGTTTAAACAACCGGTTGCTGGAAGCCTCGCAGAGATTTTGGTCCATATGACATATATGGGCATCACACAGTTGCCGCAGATTTGTCGGCTCACATCCCTGTGCGAATCTCATCCCACCACATCCCAAAGAGCTATATGGATTGAGATTGGTGACTGTGGAGGCCATTGTGTCAGTCAGTGACCTATTGTCATGTTCAAGAACCAGTCTAGTGCTCCAGCTTTCCTGACATGGCCGAATTATCTGAATTGAAAGTAGCCAATCAGATGGTTACAGGGTACAGTGTGCTCATAAAGGAAAAGGATGGACATGGGCCGCCACAAGACTAGGTAGACTGTGGCGTTTGTACCAAGGGGCCCAAGACACCATGACAACACCACCACAGCCTGAGCGCTGATACCAAGGCAGTGGATCCATGACACCAGCACCAACAGCCGAGCCGCTGATTACAAGGCAGGATGGGATCCATGGGACACCACCACACCAGGCCTGACCGCTGATACAAGGCAGGATGGATCATGCTTTAGTGGTTTGAAGCCAAATTATGACTCCTACCATCGAATGTAGCAGTCAGAAATCGAGACTATCCAGACAGGCACGTTTTTCAACTTCTGACTGTCCCAATTTCGAGAGATGTGCAAATTGTAGCCTCAGTTCTGGTCTTAGACTGAAAGGAGTGCATCCCGGGTGTGGTTTCTGCTGCTGAGGCCCATCCTGCCTCAAAGTTGGACGACTGATGGTTCAGAGATGCTCTTCTGCTACATTGTTGTAACGGGTGGTGCGAATTTGACGTTAACTGCTGCCTTTCTATCAGCTCTAAACCAGTTGCCATTTTACTTCTGACCTCTGGCATCAAAAGGCATTTCCGCCCACAGAACGGCGCACATGGATGTTTTTTCTTTTCCGGGACCATTCTCTGTAAACCTAGAGATGGTTGTGAGTGTGAAATCCAGTAGATCAGCAGTTTCGAAATGACTCAGCACCGCCCTTCTGGCACCAAACCATGCCACGCTTACAGGACACAAATCACCTTTCTTCCCCATACTGATGCGTGATTGGCTGAACAGGATATCTAACCACTTCCTGTGTATCAGCCGATCACAGGAAGTGGAGTCCTACGGGCAGATTTATCATGAAGTTTCTGAGGTAAAACTGTTCTAGTTGCCCAGGGAAACCAATCAGAGCTCAGCTTTAATTTTATAAACAGCGGTGGGGAAATGAAAGCTGAGCTCTGATTGGTTGCCATGGACAACTAGAACAGATCTTCTCTAAGAGACTTGTGATAAATCTCCCCACTAATGTCTAGGCCGGAGCAGGAGGAAATCTTATTGCATCAGCGTTTCTAATAAAGATTCTTGGTTGTTTTTGGCTCACTCCTAAGCTAACCATTGATATGTTGCCATAGAGTCCTCCAATACAGTGTGCGTGACACCCCCAAAATCAATGTCAGATGGTATTCCTATGGTTGGCTAGGATGACAATCTACCGCCAACCATTGGTCAACCTATTGGGGCTCATTTACTAAGGCATTTTCGTCTGCGATTTTCCCGGCGATTTCCGAGTTGCACTGCATTTAACAGGGGATTTTGGCACACACGATCGGATTTTGGCACTTCGGCGCCGGCTTTCACGCGACACAAATCGGGGGCGGGCCGTCGGACCATCTGATGGATTCGGACAATGCGTAGGATTTAACATTGTAAATTGTGTCGCAAGACAGTGCACTTACATGCACCAGGAAGAAGAAGGTGCACTCCGGCGGACCTCAGCGGGGAAGCGACACATGCAAGATCTTGGGCGCCCAATGTTGGTGAAACACGTCGGACTTAATCTTCGTCGGAACGTCCGGATTGGGGATGGCGACAGGACCAGGTAAGTATATGTTCCCCATTGACTATTTGGACCCCCCAGTATAAGACCATGTAGATAATTCTCTGGTTCCTTGTGAATCTCAGTGTTCACCGATGGACGTAACATCAAGTTGTAGAGTTGTCACAGTCACCATTGGGTTTGCCGTCCCTTTAAAAGCTTATTGGGCATCAGGAGCCGCGGTACAAACCATTACATGGTATTTTAATTTTACCACTTACTCAGGAATGAAACTAATGAAACGAATCAATCATTCAATTACGGAGAGAGGACTGCAGTGCGCCCACACAGCTGCCATGTATTGTAGCGTATAGAATCCGGCACAGGAGGGGTGTATTAGACACAGGGCCCTATACAGCACCAAGGACAAGCATGTCACACCCGAAGGTCTTGTGTTACTATTGTTTTCAAGACAAAACACGAGCCGGCCCCAGGATTGCTCCTTTATGCCTACTCACAGGGGTAAAAGGGGGAAGAAGACAAGACATTTGCCAGGTCCTAATGCCCCAGGATGGGGCAACATCAACACCAATTTGACTTTCACTACCCTAGACCAGCAGTGACGCAGTAATACACCTCCTTACTGACCTAAACAAGTAGAGGTTATACTGTTATATACCCCTTCACCCCCCACCCCCCCAGACCACCCATGACCTTACTTCCTTACTCAGTCAAAGTAATATATTAACTACCCTAGACCACCAGTGACTTAGTAATACACCTCCTTACTGACCCAGACCCCTAGAGATTCTACTATTATCCCCTTAAACACCCCAGACCACCAGCGACTTACCTCCTTACTGACCTGGAATAATTCAATCAAAGTAACACAATAAAGTCATAAACTAAACCGTGACCAACTTTTGGGTCCTCCACCAAACACCTAAAATGCATCCATTTACTTTACACAAGGACCTCCACATATTGGCCCAGACCACTAGAGATTAACTTTACACAAGGACCTCCACATATTGGCCCAGACCACTAGAGATTAGGGTTATCCCCTTCAACACCCAAGACCTTTACTCTCCCGGACCACTAGAGATATCACTATTTACCCTCGTACAGGGGCAGGGGGCAGGGTTCATCATGGGAAATATAACTATCATGCACTCTATATTTTACGGACTGTAACCATCAAGGGAGGGACCATTAGGCTCTTGGCCACTCTTTACGCTCATGACTATCTCCATTAACCCTATCAGTACCCTAGCCCATACAAAAATATTTTTATAAACTTTTTTAATCCACGGGAATGTGTCTAAGAAAACCTAAACATCTGCAGACCTCTGTCTATCACGTATTTACCTCTAGACCACCAGGATGCTTCTGTTGTTTCTTGTAATTTTTGCTTTGTTCGCACTTTTTCATATTCTTGTTGTATATGTCCCATACTGTGCCATATACCCCCTGAGTGATAGAAGTAAATGACAGCAAATGTCACCTCTGTCTCTTTGCAGAACGATTCGTCGAGTGAAAGTGACACGGACAGTGAGAGTCACTTCTCTCTGCTCCTGCCCCAAGATTACCTGGGACTCGCTGTGTTCTCCATGCTCTGCTGCTTCTGGCCCCTGGGCATTGCTGCTTTCTTCCTGTCACAAAAGGTAAGAACCGGGGACATTGCTTTCCATTGCTTTCTGCTCCGGAGGACAATGAATAAGAGAAAGACGGAGTCACCAAAACTGAGATAGTCTTCCCCTCTTCTCAAGACTCCTGACATGGATGGAAGAAGTCTCCACATGGTATCACTAGATTTTATCTCAACTTCCCCTAAAGTTCCCCTTTCCTCCGACCCCTACACTTCATCCCTAATGTCTCCAAACATGGATGTCAATTGAGAAAATAGGAGCTTCTGTATGTTACCAGCGCTGCTGATAAGGGATAGGGACCCAAGCAAAGCTCATGACCCCTACCTGAGAACACTGAGATTTACAGAGAAAGAGCCTCCATGTGGACCCACCACCATTGGGAAGGAGACCGAAGCTAATGATTGTCCTCTCTTCATGATCTTTGGCAAAGTCCATGAGGGAATCAGTGTCTACGTGCTCTCATCACCATTGATAAGAGATATTGGCCCAATTTGAGGTAGTAGACACCTTTCTTAATGAAGTGTCTATAATTGAGGTGCTCGCCCCCATTGATAAGAGCTATTCCACAAATTGAGGTAGATTTCCCCACTACTTGCTTTGGTTAAGCTGGATTCTCAATTTTTTTATACTTCTGAAAGAGTGAGGAGCAACCATATTTTCTATCTTCCATTAGTAAGTGATAATGACCCAACCTGACCTTCTATGTTACCCAACCCAAGAGGGAGCTCCCATATAACCCAACCCAAGAGAGAGCTCCCATATGATGTATTTAGGTAATGCGCTTGGGTCTGGGTGCTTGTAGGGGTGGTATGAGCTTGGTTGGTGCTGTATTGTGTATGAGCTTGTCTGGGGTTGGGGCTGTATTTATATGTACTGAGCTTGGTCTGGTCGTGGCTTTTGTGGTTTGTGCGTTGGGTTTGTATATGTACGGAGCTTGGGGTCTGGTATATAATATGCCAGAGGTAGCAGTCATACCCAGCCCTGGTACTTAAAAGGGCCACATTTACTTACCCGGTCCGAGTCGCGATCAAGTGCGGGTTTCTCCGACGCTATTCGGGTTCGGCCGGGATTCATTAAGCTAGTGCAACCGATATCCAGCAGGTGTCGCTGCTGCGCCGAGGTCCGCAGGAGTTTCCACCATCTTCTTCCCGGTGCATTGTGAGTGCTGATCTAGCGACAAATTTCGTTTTTAAATCCGTGGTTGCAAATCCGTCGGGTTGTCCGACGCACGCACTCCCTCCCCCCGTATTTTGACAAATTCGATACCGTGCGCCAGAATCCAGGGCAATTCGTTTTGCAAATCCGGGAAAACATGGGAAAATGCCGAAGAAAAGTGAGCGATCAGACCCGTAGTAAATGGCCCAATAGTGGCCATAATGGCACATGAAGTGTTCAGAATGGTATTGGGTCCCACTGTCTTTTGTTTGTATGGTCTAGCGTTGTGTTGTTATATGGCGTGTATTTGCGCGGATGCGGTATTGGTCGACGAACATTACTGCAGGCTGGTGGCCTCTACAATTGTCAGGTCATTTACAGTCTGATTTCGCAGCGAGCGGCGCGGGACGGAGGGGGAGGCGACATGCAGCGGTGGGGGGGCGGTGGGGGGGCGCCAGGGAGCCAAGGGTTCTGGGTTGGCTTCATATCTCAAACATTCTTTGCTGACATTTTTAAATAATAAAATACTGGAGGTTGCAGTGTTTGGGATTATTATCGAGGCTGCAGTGTATTCTGTTTAAAGTTTTTTTCCGCATGATTTACGCCTTGGAAACGCAGAAATGTAATTATATGGAAATTGGTACTTCTTGGATAATTTCTGCTACAATAGAGAGAATTCAGTGAGATTATATGGAAGCACCGGCGTTGGTGTTCTCCGCATGGCAAAGTTCAATCTATGGAAAATTGGCCCCCGCACGGATACACCAGAATAATGGCCTTGGTCCTCCCACCTGTAACGCTCTGCAGGGATGGTGGTCATGTGACCACTTTGTAATATTCCATCAGGGAAGCCGAACTCAGTGTCTATGTACAATTTCCGTCCGGGTCAGTCCATGACACAGAACTTTTCTGGTCTGTGATCGCAGACTGATGACCAAACAATGGTGAATCACCCTTACGAACAACTGTAAAGAATTTAAGCAGCTAGCAGAGGTTGACCTTGTTCTCCCCGACTACTGCCCATTTTCAATGCTTTCTGGAAACTATGGGAAACCCTAAGAGAAAAACCATAGGGAGAAAAGGGACAGCAGAGGACAGGAGGCGGGGGGTGGGAGGAGGGGGAGGAGAGGAGGACAGCGACGGAGGAGAGAGTCGAGCGAGCAGCGAGCGCAGAGCGAGCGGCGCAGACGAGGGAGAGAGCGCCCAGCGAGGCGCCGAGGAGCGAGCGAGCGAGCGAGCCAGCGACGAGCGAGCGACGAGCAGCGAGCGCCTAGCGAGCGCAGAGCGAGCGAGCAAGCGCCGAGCGAGAGAGCGCGAGCGAGGAAGGCGAGAGCGAGCTAGCGAGCAGCGAGGAGCTAGCGAGCACAGCGAGCAGAAGCGAGCGCAGACAGAGGAGAGCGAAGCGAGCGAGCAGCTCACGAGCTAGCAGCGAGCGAGAGAGCGTGAGGAGCGAGCGAGCTAGCGAGCGAAGCGCCGAGAGAGCGAGAGCGAGCGAGGCGCCGAGCTGAGCGAGCGAAGAGAGTGGCCGATCGAGCAGCGAGCGAGCAGCCGAGCGGCCGAGCGAGCGAGCGAGCGAGAGAGGAAGCCGAGAGAGCGAGCGAGTGAGCGCAGAGCGAAGCGAGCGAGCGAGCTCCGAGCGAGCGAGCGAGCGATCGAGCGCCGAGCTAGGAGCGAGCGAGCGAGGAGAGAGCGAGGCGAGCGACTGAGCGCCTAAGCGATCGAGCGAGCTCGAGCGAGCGCCTATGATCGATCTATCTAGCTATCTAGCTTCCTATCTATCGAATCTATCGATCATCGATCTAGCTATCGCATAGCAGATATCGATCTAGCGATCTGAGATATCTGAAAAAACTCGATCTCTATCTATCTATCTATCTATCTATCTATCTATCTATCATCTTATCTATATACCCATATCATTAGGAGAAAGAAGGCATTTCCAGCACGCTACCAACCTTGCATTGTAACTGTGCATTTATTTAAAGGCATGTATTGTATTGGTATTTAGCTGACATCTATCCCTATGGATGTGGAAAGAACCAGGGGTACAATCCCTTATATCTTGCCTCAAAACTACACAGGACCCCCCACAGGGATGTCTCTTACAGTCCTCCCACAAAAGTACAATAGACCATCAATGGGAGGACAAGAACTTGACCATCCATGGGGAAACCCCTGTAAGGACAAGGACCAATAATTTCAGGGGCTGGAGCCTCTTTAGAAAGCACGTGGACGGTACTGTTGTAACTGGTCCTAGGTCCCGATCGTTTCTATCAGTGTAATAGAAGAAATTGCATTCAACCCTTGCAAGTGATTGGAATCAATTTTTTTGTAATACCCTGGGAAACGATAGTATTCCAGAAATAGAAAGAGATTTTTTTGGGAGGCTAATCATATCCAGCTCGGCGCGATTACTGGATAAGGACGAGTATTACACATACATAGCTGGTATATAGAGTATTAGGGGCCAGACCTCCCTGGGATGACATGTGACTGTTCGCCATCTCTACATAATCCTACAATAACATTCATCCACCAACGTGAGATGCCTAATCCTAGGATCCTACGGATTGGATAGGACAGGAATTCGACTGTCTAAAGTTTGTATATATTAACCATTATTGTCTTGATATACATTTGTCGGCCCACCCAGACTGTTGATCCACTTTGTGGACACTTTCTCCCCTTCATGATGGCACATGCCAGCACTCCTCAAATTGTGGCCCCACATATATATTTTTCTACCCTCATACTTCCCACCCTCATCTCCACCAAAATTGTGACCCCCTTTAGTGTGCTCTTCATATGTGCCTCATATCCCCCTTATATTGTACCCCCCCAGATTCCCCTCATATCATTCCCCCGAACCCACCATATATATGCGCTCCCAGCAGCTACTCCTCATAATAGCCCCCCACACCCCCGATCAGCATATAATTGCGCCCAGCTCCCCATCATATCATCACAATGATCCCTTAATTATGCCCACCCCACCTAAGTTCCTCCTAATCATTGCACCCCCTCAACCCACAATCATATTAGCCAACCAGATCTTCTATAGTGCAACCCCCCCCCAACACACGCTTCTAATGTGGCCCCTTGCTCCCACTATATCATCATGCACCTGCTCCCCATCTTATTATGCCACCTCAAGTTTTCACCTCCTACATATATACCCCCGAAGTTCCCACTTCTAAACGTCCTCCCCCACGATCCAATCTAATTATGCCTCCAACAGTTACTCCTTATATGATTGCCCCTCAGTTCCCTCCATATTGTGTTTCCCCCCGCTACACCTCTGATTTTGCCCAGCTTCCCCCCATATTATTGCCCATCAGCTTTCCTCATGATTTGCTCCAACTCCCCTTATATTGAACCCTACGGCCCTATTGTCCCCTGTCATCTCCCCTCAATTGTGGGGGATAGAGGAACAGAAGCACGAAATCCGGGACTGTCCCGCCAGATATGGAGGTATGAAAATGAAATTATCAAAGGATATGGTTTTCTCCTTGCCTCAGGTGCACGAGGGTGTTAGGGACTTTCATACACTCCTAGTATGGAGATGCTCAGGGGATCAGATTTATTTATATCATGGGAGATTATAGGCTGAATCTGCTGTACTTGGATCAGTAGGAGTGAGCTCTGAAGCACAAATGCTGCTGACTCATAAGTAAAATACTGTGAAATTTGAAACTGCAAATAGACTGTACAAAAGAGGGGGGGTTGTCATAATTACGAGGCCCCTGGGATACACGTGGGTGGGGCCTTTCATATTATGGAGCCTAGCAGAACCTCGCGATTGATTTCAAAGGGAATTTTACAGTATATTTCTTAACGAGCCGCCAGCGGCTTTTACTTTTTTCGGGAATAATCCATAGGGTAAAGTAGAAAGAGGTACAGAGGAGGTGAGTATGACAGTTATGTGTGCTGTAGCTTCCCTCATGCTGTATAGGGTGGTAGGGTGTAGTCGGGGGGGTTGGTGGTAGCGGGGTTACTTTATACCAAAAGTCAATTCTTAACACATAAGTCATAGAATATAGTCATTTCTCAAATACACAGGAAACAGCGTGGTGATATTCTCCCTCAGGCAATCCTCTGTCCAGTGATTGGATGAACAGGTGAACAGGATATCTAACCACGTCCTGTGTATCAGCCGATCACAGGACCAAGTGGAAGTCCTACGGGCAGAATGTATCATGAAGTGTCTGAGGTCAAAAACTGTTCTAGTTGCCCAGGGAAACCAATCAGAGCTCAGCTTAATTGATAAACAGCGGTGGGGAAATCGAAAAGCTGAGACCTGATTGCGTTGCCATGGACAAACTCAGAAACGATCTTCCAAGATGAATGTGAAATGATAATCTCACACTAAGTCTAGGCGGAGCAGTAGTGAGGAGAATCTTATTGCATTCAGCGTCTACTAAAGATCTTGGGTGTTTTTCGCTCACTCTAAGCTAACCATTGATAGTTTGCCCCATAGAGTCCTTCCAATACAGTGCGGGGTCATTAACAAGGGCGCGATGTCGCGTTTTTCCGATGTGTTACCGAAATATTTCGATTTGCGCGATTTTCCCTGAATTGCCCCTGGGATTTTTGGCGAAAGCTGATCGGAGTGATATGGCGCATCGGCGCAGGCATGCACGCACGGAAATCAGGGGGGGCGTGGCGCCCGAACGAAACCGACGGGCATTCGGAAAAAAACCACCGCATTTTTAAAAAAAATGTCCTGTCGCGAAAATTTTGCACTCATTCAACTCAGCCGGCTTGGGTTATTCCCTGATTCTGATGCTTTTCAAGCAAGCAGACAACACCGGTGGACGTCAGAGAAAATGCCTCTAATAAATTCCGGCCAAGACCCGAATTAAGAGCAGCGAACGTGCCGCTGGATCGCGAATGAGCGGGTAAGTAATCTGCTAAGTTGTGGTTGACACCCCCAAAATTCAATGTCAGATGGTATTTATATGGTGGAGACAGCCCCCCACCCCCGATGACAATCTTCTACCGCAACAAGAGGTCAAAACTATTGGGCTCATTGACTAAGGGTCCGCGGAGCGCCATTTCGTCTGCGATTTCCCGGCGATTTCCGAGCTGCACTGCATTACTCAGGGGATTTTGGCACAAACGATCGGATTTTTTGGTTGGCACTTCGGCGCCGGGCTTTCACCGCGACACAACCGGAGGGGCCGGGGGGCGGGCGTCGGACTATTCTGATGGGTTAGGACCACGCGCAAGGATTTAACCTTTAACTGTGGCGTAAGACAATGCCTTTACATGCACCAGGAAGAAGATGAAACTCCTGGACATCAGCGGGGAAGTGACACATGAGGATGATCGGGCGCACGATCTAGTGACTTCCCCCGCACAGGCGATTATCACGGACAATTGCACTACATGCACCAGGAAGGGAGAAGGTTAGAAGGTAAACTCCGGGACCTGAGGGGGAGGAAAGGAGTGACACATGAGGAAGGGATATCGGGTTGAAGGATCTTAGGAATCCCTGCACAGCGCCAATTGACAAGGACAATTGCACTTACAGCACCAGGGAAGAAGAGGTGAACTCCGGGGGGGACCCTGAGCAGGGAAAGTGACACAGCAGGATATCGGGGACAGGATTTAGTGGACCCGCAACAGCGCATTATTACACTGACAATTGCACTTACATGCACCAGGAAGAAGCAGGTCAGGTTGAACATCCGGGGACATGAGCGGGGAGGGGAAGCGACCCAGTTAGGATATCGCGGTGCAGGATCTTAGTGCTCACCGCCACAGCGCAGTATACACTGACCAATGCACTTAACATGCACCAGGAGAAGAAGGTAATCCGGGGACCCTGAGAGGGAGTGAAGTGATGACAAATGCAGGATTATCGAGTGCAGGATCTTAGTGACTCCCGCAAGCGCAATATACACCCGGGACACATGCAATACATGCACCAGGACGAAGAAGGTTGGAACTCTGGGACTCAGCGGGGAAGTGGACACATGCAGGCTATAGGCGCGCAAGATCTTAGAGTGATCCCAGCACAGCGCATTATTACACGGAACAAATTGCAACTAACATTGCACCAGGAAGAAGAGAGAAGGCTTAAACTCCGGGGACTGAGCGGGGAAGTGACACATGCAGGATAGCGGGGAGGAATCTTAGTGACTCCTGCACAGCGCATGATACACGACCCCAGCACTTACATGCACCAGGAACGAAGAAGAAGCGGTGAACTCGGGGACATGAGAAGGGACAGTGGACCATGCAGGAGATCGGGCGCAGGAGGTAGGATCTTAGGACGCCCGCCACAGCGACATTATACAATGAAACTGCACTTACATGCACCAAGGAAGAAGCAGGTGAATTCCCCCGGGGACCGGAGCGGGGAAAGCGACGGACACATGTAGGATATCTATCGGGTTGCAGGATCTTGTGGACTCCCCGCCAGAGCATTATAACACTGACAATGAACTTACATGCACCAGGAAGGAAGATGAACCTGGGACCTCGGGGGAAGTGACACATGCAGGATATCGGGCGCACGATCTTAGTGACTCCACGCACAACGCATATACAGGACAATGCACTTCTTTTTTACATTGCACCAGGAAGAAAGGAGGTGAAACTCCGGGGCCTGAGCGGGGAAAGTACAACATGCAGGATATCGGGTGCAGGGATCTTAGTGACTCCCTGCACAGCGCTATTCTACACGGACACGCACTTACATTGCACAGGAAGAAGAAGGTAGAAGAAGGGAACTCCGGGGGACCGGAGCAGGGGAGGACAAGTGACAATGCGGATATCGGGCGCAGGATATTAGTTACTCCCCGCACAGCGCACCCTTGATACACTGGACAATTGCACCTTACATGCACAGGCGAAGCAGGTGAACTCCGGGGAACTGAGCGGGGAAGCGACACATGTAGGATAATCGGGGGCAGGATCTTAGTGACCTCCCCCGCACGCGCATTATACCACTGACAATGCACTTATGCACCCGGAAAGAAGAAGGTGAACTCCGGGGACATGAGCAGGGAAGTTAAGGGACACATGCAGGATTATCGACGTGCAGGATCTAGTGACGCCCCGCACAGGCATTATCAAGGGGAAAATGCACTTAAATGCACCAGGAAGAAGAAGGTGAACTCGGGGACCTCAGCGGGGGGAGGAATGACCACATGAAGGATATCGGGCGCCAGGACTGGACTCCCGCACAGAGCATCTTACACTGACAATGCACTTACATGCACCAGGAAAAGAAGCAGGTGAACTCCGGGGACTGACGCGGGGGGAAGCCGAACAAATGCAGGATATCAGGCGAACGATCTTAGTGAATCACGCCACAGACACTATACACGGACAATGCACTTACATGCAACCTGGAAGAAGAAGGTGACCTCCGGGACCTGAGCGGGGGGAAGAGACAATTGCAGGATCTTGGGCGCCAATGTTGTGTGAAATGCACCGGACTTAATCTCGTCCGGGAACGTCCGGATTGGGGGGATGGCGCACAGCAGAGGACAGGTAAGTATATGTTCCCCATTGCACTACTTGGCTCACCCCCCCAGTATAAGACCATTGTAGATAATTCTATGGTTCCTGTGAATATCAGTGTTACCCGTGATGGACGTAAACAGCAAGCTTGTAGAGTCGTCACCGTCACCCGTTGGGTGCCGTCCCTTCAAAAGGCTATGGGGCATCAGGAGCCGACAGAGAGTAAAAACTTACATGGTATTTAATTTTTACACACTAATCAGGAATGAAAACTAATGAAACGAATCAATCATTAAATTACGGAGAGCGGCTGCAGTGCGCCCACACACCGTCGCCATGTATTGTAAGCGTATAGAATCCGGCAAGGAGGGGGCTGCTATTAGCACAAACGGGCCCTATACAGCACCCAAGGGACAAGCATGTCACACCCGAAGGGCTTGTGTACTATTGTTTTCACGAAATGGACACGAGCCGGCCACCCAGGATTGCACCCTTTATGCTTATCACAGGGGTAAAAGGCGGAAGAAGACAACGGAATTGCCAGGGTCCTAATGCCACAGGATGGGGAAACATCAACCACCAATTCTGACTGTCACTACCCTTAGACCACAGTGACTTTAGTAATACCTCCTTACTGACCTAAACCAGTAGAGGTATACTTTATAGACCCTTACCCCCGCTAGACCACCCATGACCTTACTTCCTTACTCAGTCAAAGTAATATATTAAAGGTCATAGTTTGGGTCAACCACCAAACACATAAAATGCATCCATTTATTTTACACAAGGGGCAACATCAACACCAATTTGACTTTCACTACCCTAGACCACCAGTGACTTAGTAATACACCTCCTTACTGACCCAGACCCCTAGAGATTCTACTATTATCCCCTTAAACACCCCAGACCACCAGCGACTTACCTCCTTACTGACCTGGAATAATTCAATCAAAGTAACACAATAAAGTCATAAACTAAACCGTGACCAACTTTTGGGTCCTCCACCAAACACCTAAAATGCATCCATTTACTTTACACAAGGACCTCCACATATTGGCCCAGACCACTAGAGATTAGGGTTATCCCCTTCAACACCCAAGACCTTTACTCTCCCGGACCACTAGAGATATCACTATTTACCCTCGTACAGGGGCAGGGGGCAGGGTTCATCATGGGAAATATAACTATCATGCACTCTATATTTTACGGACTGTAACCATCAAGGGAGGGACCATTAGGCTCTTGGCCACTCTTTACGCTCATGACTATCTCCATTAACCCTATCAGTACCCTAGCCCATACAAAAATATTTTTATAAACTTTTTTAATCCACGGGAATGTGTCTAAGAAAACCTAAACATCTGCAGACCTCTGTCTATCACGTATTTACCTCTAGACCACCAGGATGCTTCTGTTGTTTCTTGTAATTTTTGCTTTGTTCGCACTTTTTCATATTCTTGTTGTATATGTCCCATACTGTGCCATATACCCCCTGAGTGATAGAAGTAAATGACAGCAAATGTCACCTCTGTCTCTTTGCAGAACGATTCGTCGAGTGAAAGTGACACGGACAGTGAGAGTCACTTCTCTCTGCTCCTGCCCCAAGATTACCTGGGACTCGCTGTGTTCTCCATGCTCTGCTGCTTCTGGCCCCTGGGCATTGCTGCTTTCTTCCTGTCACAAAAGGTAAGAACCGGGGACATTGCTTTCCATTGCTTTCTGCTCCGGAGGACAATGAATAAGAGAAAGACGGAGTCACCAAAACTGAGATAGTCTTCCCCTCTTCTCAAGACTCCTGACATGGATGGAAGAAGTCTCCACATGGTATCACTAGATTTTATCTCAACTTCCCCTAAAGTTCCCCTTTCCTCCGACCCCTACACTTCATCCCTAATGTCTCCAAACATGGATGTCAATTGAGAAAATAGGAGCTTCTGTATGTTACCAGCGCTGCTGATAAGGGATAGGGACCCAAGCAAAGCTCATGACCCCTACCTGAGAACACTGAGATTTACAGAGAAAGAGCCTCCATGTGGACCCACCACCATTGGGAAGGAGACCGAAGCTAATGATTGTCCTCTCTTCATGATCTTTGGCAAAGTCCATGAGGGAATCAGTGTCTACGTGCTCTCATCACCATTGATAAGAGATATTGGCCCAATTTGAGGTAGTAGACACCTTTCTTAATGAAGTGTCTATAATTGAGGTGCTCGCCCCCATTGATAAGAGCTATTCCACAAATTGAGGTAGATTTCCCCACTACTTGCTTTGGTTAAGCTGGATTCTCAATTTTTTTATACTTCTGAAAGAGTGAGGAGCAACCATATTTTCTATCTTCCATTAGTAAGTGATAATGACCCAACCTGACCTTCTATGTTACCCAACCCAAGAGGGAGCTCCCATATAACCCAACCCAAGAGAGAGCTCCCATATGA
>WNYA01000098.1:2592-54130 GCA_019512145.1 Engystomops pustulosus
ACCCCCTATGTACAAGAATATAACTACTATAATACTGCCCCCTATGTACAAGACTATAACTACTATAATACTGCTCCCCACGTACAAGACTATAACTACTATAATACTGCCCCTATCTACAGATATATAACTACTATAATACTGCCCCCTATGTACAAGACTATAATACTGCTCCCCATGTTCAGGAATATAACTACTATAATACTGCATCCTATGTACAAGACTATAACTACTATAATACTGCTCCCCATGTACAAGAATATAACTACTATAATACTGCCCCTATGTACAAGAATATAACTACTATAATACTACATAAATACACAGAATCAAACATGAAAACAATCAGTATTTATCATATACAGCTTCAGAAAACACATGAGAGATCCATACCTATTGCATCCAGTGACATCAGGTGACGTATCCTCGGATTGTACTCGTTCCTCGGATTTATCCCCCTAGCCTACCCCAGACATTAATGGCCCCAGCCCGCCCCAGACATATAATTAATGGCCCCAGCCCACCCCAGACATATAATTAATGGCCCCGGCCTACACAGACATAGAATTAATGGCCCTAGCCTACCCCAGACATAGAATTAATGCCCAAAGCCTACCCAAGACATAGAATTAATGGACCCAACCTACCCCAGACATAGAATGTATCCCCCCAGCCTACACCAGACATAGAATTAATGGCACCAGCCTACCCCAGACATAGAATTTATGCCCCAAGCCCACCACAGACATGGAATTAATGCCGCCTGCCCCAGACATAGAATTTATGCCCTCAACCTACCCCAGACCGGGATAGTGACGTCACACCAAGCCGTGGAGATACATGGAGGGCTGGACAGCTGATACTGTACGTGTCATCGCTCCTCCACGCTACACAGGTCGCGCAATGACGTCAATTGCGTGACCTGTGTAGCTGAATGTATACACAGACGCAGAAGCAGCGGTGCTGCGCTGCTTCTGTGTACTAACTAATAGTACCTGCATCGTACGATGCAGGGACAATAGACTAAATGAGAATTTGTAGGGAGGGAGTGTGGACCGGCCCCGGACTGGCCCAGTAGCTCCACAGGAGTAATGGTATACGTAATGAAGGCACTTCCTAACAGTGTGTGTCATGTTACATAGAATTGCCAATAAATTGTTTAACCCCTTTATGACCGCCCTATCGGGAATCTACGTCGGTCATTAAGGGTACTTCTTCTGACGCGACGCCTTTCTACGGCGCCGCGTCAGAAGAAGATTTCGGGACATCGGATCAGTATAGTGCCGGTGTGATATCACAGCCCAGACCCGGCACTAACACCCGGGATTGGAAAAACTCCGATCCCAGGTGTTTAACTCCTTACACGCCTCATGTTTGACCGCGGCGTGCAAGTGTGTCCCCCGTGGATCGGACCCCCCCGGTGTGCTTACCGGGGTATCCGATCCCTCCTTCCGCTGCCCCGGGTCCCGACGAGTGACCCGAGGCTGTCGGCTCCTCTTCTCGCCGGGCTCTGCCTTCCTGGCAGGACCCGGCTGTAAGTAACTGAGCATGCGGGGCATGCTCAGTTACTTACACTATACACTGCAATACAAGTGTATTGCAGTGTAGAGGCTTGAATAAGTGATCGGATGATCGCTTGTTCAAGCCAAAATGTGGAAAGTAAAAAAAAAAAAAGAGGTACATTTTCGTTTTTATAATAGAATAAATAAAGTAAAAGAAAAGAAGGGCCCATAGTCTCCCCGGTTCCAACAGAGGAAGGCAAAAGACAGGAGAGAGAAAACACAAAAACACACCGTAACATGGGGACAGAAGGGGGGAGAAAGGAAGAACGGAGGAAGCTGGGGAAAGAGAAATGAGAAAGATAGAGGGAGAACACCAGCCTTGGGGGGAATAAAGAAAAATAGAAAAAACGACGAAAAACGAAGGCCCGAATGTAGACAAGGGGGCAGCGCAGGAGCAAAACACCGAGCACAAATAAACAGGGTCTTCACTTTCTCCCACCTCCTCGTCGTCCTTATCCCATCTCCTTTTCTATAAAAAGTTTGATAAAAAAAAAGTTACGTTCTCTATATGAGCGAACTGAAAAGAACAACTCTTTTTGCAAAATAAGCCATCAACCAGGTCTGACAACAGAAAAAATACAGAAAGTTATGGACCTAAAAAGTGTTCAATAGTCAAAAACAATGCTTCCTATTCTCCAATATGTGTTTTGGGGCCGACAGGGAGACAATTGAGCAAGATAAGAAAAACACTTCGATAAATGAGATGTATCACCGTAATTGTTTGTAGTGAGCCGAGGAGAATAAAGATTAAACATCTGTACTTCTACTTAACGCTTGAGTGTGCACAGGGAGAATCAGTAAAGAAAAAAAATGCTAACATCAAAATAAAAAATTGATGATTTTTTTGGTGTCCCCACAACACGTTCATATCTAATGGTTAAAAATCTCAGAATTAAGATTATGAGACCCCGAATGAATACCGTATATACTCGAGTATAAAAGCCACCCTGTATAATGGGAAAAGCTATGATACTCGAGTACAAGCCGGGTGGTGGGGAAATGCATTGGTCACAGCCTCCCCAGTATATAGCCTGCCGCCACTCCTGCCCCAGTGTATAATAGCCTGGCCCCCTGCCCCATGTGTATATAGCCTGCAAGGTGAAGGCCTGCCCCAGTGTATATACCCCCCCCCCCCCACACCCCCCCCCCCCCCGTTGTTTGCAGTCACAACAATAACCATGGTCGCAACCGAAGATCTAAGAAGGTGGGGGTGGCCCTCCGGAAGAGGTAGTTTGATTTATTTTTTTTGAGGACTCGCGTATAAGCCGAGTTTGGTTTTTCACAGCACACACATTTTTGTGCTGAAAACTAGGCTTATACTCGAGTACTAAGGTATCTATACATTGTTACTCATCCCGTTAAAAAATAAAGCCCTCATAGTGTGGATTACCAAAAAAAATAAAAAGTATAGGTCCGTACAATGTGACAAACATATCTGCAGTGAATGCCGCCCATTCATTCTATACTGGCGTGCGCCCATAATCATTTCCTACTTAACCGCCACATATGGGGGTATCAGTAAACGCGGGAGGAATTGGGCATCAAACTTTGCAGCACGTTTCATCAATCAATCATTAATTTATCGAAACTGGTCAGTTGTGCCTAATGAATGTATTTCCAAAAAAATTCCATATTTTCTAATCGCAGGTCCAATTGGTGTTTAACCCAACATGTGAAACACTTAAAGGGTTAATGTGACTCTAATACGAAGTTGTTTTACATACGTTGAGGGTGAGTTTCTATAGTGGGGATTATTGGGGTTTTTCCTCATTATTTAGGCCCTTACAAAAGTCCTTGAAGCTGAGTTTTCCCTCAAAATGTGAGTTTGGCAATTTTCATGAAAATGAGAAAATCGCACCTAAAGTTTGCACCTCATAACATACGAGAAAGTGATGAGATGCTAAAATGTCATCCCAACATAAAGCAGACACCGTCGGAAATGTAATTTATCAGCTTTTTGGGTAGTTTTACTTCCTGTCTGGAAAGCAGAACATTTCAAACTTGGAAAATGAAGAATTTTTACAAACTTTTGCCAAATTTTCACTTTTTTTCAGAACGAATCGCAAAACGTATCACTTGCATTGTACTTCATGTTAGTTATAAAATTTATCACGAGAAAACTTTCTCAAAATCACCGGGATATGTTAAAGCGTTCCGAAGTTATAACCAATTATCGTGAGACATGTCAAATTTGAAAAATCGAGTCTGGTCATTGAGCTGAATACTAGTGTTGGTGATAAGGGGTTAAAATCTGAATCAGCTATAGAAAATTATAATACTCCAATCCCTGGTGCTTATAGGGGTCAGAACATAGGCACCAACTTGTAGAGAAAATAGTCTCAAAATTTGAATACATTTACCGCATTTAAGCATAAAAAGGACACCACAGTAAAGAGTAGGTTGGAGATCAGTTAGTTTGGGGATCTTCTGGAGGATCCTTCAGAGAGTTGTCATCTTTTCTTTAGGACTGTGTCCCACACCAGTGGTAGCAGACGAGGAGGGTAATCTAGCTCACAATTTTGTATAGCTGGAAAGGGAACTTCCCACATCTATGTGGTGCAAAATTGCTATAGGTCAAAGTAGAAACGTAGAGTGGCTGATTGACCGTCTTTGGTTGCAGATTAGGAGAATGGAAACAACCATTTGTATAAGATGCCATGCTGCCTCATAGCATCAAGTAGAGGGTGTAGATGACTCCTTTCTAAAGGGTTATCCAGGAGAGATCTTGGTATAATTGGACTTTGGCCCCCTTAAATTCCAGTTAACAATACCTTCCTAGCCACAAACATGATGCACTCTTTAAGATAAAAATCTTGTTGTTGGCGACATATAATGTCCTGGGGATTAGTGGTAGAGGATTTTGGTCAAAGATCTTAGTAATCTCAGATTTGAAAGCATCTTTTACCTCCGATATTAGAAACTTAAACTTAAAGTCCTCTTAAATAGGAGGTATCTGCAGTTAAGCTTGTAGAGAGTTCATCCTCGATTGTGGTGGTTGTATTTTCCCATATGTCTCCATATGCAATTCAGGGGATGAGGCCCACACAGGCGAGGGTTCCTCATAACTTGTAAATAAGGGGGTAGCCTCTATAACTTCTTCTTGCGTGTCACTGGATCCCCAGTACGGGTGTGCTTTGATGGATAGATCAGGTGGGCCAGCATCTGCTCAATGCGAACTCTGCAGTTTAGGAAGGTAAGGGAATGTAGGGTATGCTCCACGGGAGCAGCCTCCTGAGGCTACCTGTAGCAATCCAGGAGTTAAATTTTCCCCATGGGAATTTTGGAGCCTCAGTGCCAAGGTGCACCTCTGTAAATGGGCAAATAAGGCAACAGGGACCTGGAGCTCAGTGCTTAAGTGGACATCTTAGATGGTGGTTAGCCACACCCACTCACTAATACCTGTTGTTCGGCACATCACTGTGCACCGAAATAGCAGTTGATACCCACATGCGAGGTATTGCCGTACTCTGGAAAAACAGCCCAAGCATTTTGGGGTGTATTTTTGCCTCTAATACACTTTGTGTGTGTACATTTTAGGGCTAAATGAGAATATTCTTAAAAAAAATTTAAATGTTAAAATTTCCAGCGATTTTTATGATTACTGAAAAACTGCACTATGTGCAGTTTGCCTGTGTAGTGTGCAGGGGGTGCCGGATTCAGGATTTTTGGCACACATTCTTCATGAATCTGGTGCCCTTCGCTCAGCTTCAACAGAGTGCACCACTTTTTTTTGGTGCACCTTTAGGTTGCATTCACACAAATCTGCCGATAGCAATTCTTAAATACCTGTGCAATCAGTTTGCACTAAAAAGAACGAGCAAAGTCCAACAGGAAACTGGCACACGGCCCTAAATGTGTAAATGTGCCCCAATAACGCTCTGCTAACTCACCTATAATACACACAGTCAGCCCTGCTATATGCCTCCTTCCCCTGCTATAGAGATCTCATCTTATCTGCACTTTGTAGAGTACATCTGTTCACTTGCTGACAGGAAGTGTATGATTTTGTGAGCTTGTCTTGGAATGGAGGAGGAGAGGTAGAGATCACACTGCATGGAGCAGACAGCAGAAGCAATTCATGAGACGAATATGTCCTGCCCAACCATAAAAATCTGAAGATTTACGGTCAGATCCCATGACTAATAGAGACAGATTGGAATTATATCTGTGAAATGCTGTAATTTTGTTAATAACAGTGAATAAGAGATTGGGGCCCATTTACTAAGGGCTTTTTGCCACACTTTAGTCAGACTGTTCACGTTCTTCATGGCTAAATCTGCTTGCACAGGTATTTAAGAAGTGTCAGTGCAGCGATTGTGTTGCACGAGACCCTTTTGTGGCGGAGCTGCACTGGCTTCCATGCAACACAAATTAGGGGTGTGCTTGTACTTAGTACAACTGAAGCTGAAAAGGACTTGGGCGTATTGGTGGATGGTAAACTTAATTTTAGTGACCAGAGCCAGGCGGCTGCTGCTAAAGCAAATAAAATAATGGGATGTATCAAATAACATGCTCATGTACACTTACCGTCAAGTCAACACAATATGATCATCATGTTAACTAACCGTCAAGTATACTTCACCAATACATGCTCAGTCTTGTACTTTTGACCAGTTAGACTACACCATACATTTGCTATGTACACCCTTACTCGTCATATCAACCAAGTACATGCTCAGTACAATACGTCATATACACCTGATTACATGACTCGTACATTCGTATATACACCGATACATGACATAACTTCGTCATACACATAATGCTCATGTACACTTACCATAAATACACCAATACACGTTATTGTACTAAGTCATATTAACCATACATGCTCACATACACTCCATCAATACACCAATAAATGCTCTATACGACTCACCAAACACTTATTGAGGACACCATGCTAGAACGGGTTGAGGACCCCTTTTGCCTTCAGAACTGACTCAATTCTTCAGGCATAGATCAAAAAGGTGCTGGACGCATTTCCTTAACGAGATTTGGTCCATATGACTGTTGGGACACACAGTTGCGCAGATTTGTGGTCCTTGCACATCCAATGAGTGTGAAATCTCCGTCACCACATCCAAAGATGCTCTTTGTGGATTGATGATCTGGGTGACTGTGGGGGCCATTGGAGTAACCAAGTGAACTCATTGGTCATGTTCAAAGAAACCATGTCGAGAGATTCAAGCTTTATGGAATGGCGCATTATCCTGCTGAAAGTAGCCATCACTGATGGGGGGTAGCAGTGTGGCAATAAAGGGCTACTTGTACCCATGGACATGGTCAAGCACAATACTACAGGTGGCCTGTGGCGGTTTCGCATCAGAGATGATCAATGATCGTGTACCAAGGGGCCAAAGTGCCGAAAGAAAATATTCGCACCACACCATGACAACCACCACCACCAGCGCTATTTGAACGTTGCGAATACAACGGTCAGGATGGATTCCATGTGTCAATGTTGTTGGGGGGACCGCCGAAAAATCATGACCGTACAGTGTAGAAGTGTTCGCAGCAGAAACTAATCGGAACACATCAGACCATGGCAACGTTTTTCAATCTTCATACTGTCCAATTTGATGAGGTCTGGCAAACTTGTAGCCTCAGTTTCCTGTTCTTGAGCTGAAAGAGGTAGTGGCACCGGTGGTAGGTCTTTCTGCTGCTGAGCCCATCTGCCTACAAAGTTTGTCGACATGCTGTTGCATTCAGAATGCTATTCTGCCTAACCCTTGGTATTGTAACGGGTGGTGATTGTGAGTCACTGTTGCCTTTCTATCAGGCTCGAAACCAAGTCTGCCAATTCTCCTAGACCTTGGCTATCAAACAAGGGCACTTTCCGCCACAGAATATGCCACTCACTGGATGTGTTTTTCTTTTTCGAACATTACTCTGTAAACACTGGAAATGGTTTGTTGCCCTGGGAAAATCCCGATAGATCCAGCGTTACTGAAATAAATCAGAACAGCCCTTCTGGCTACCAACAACCATTGCCCACGTTCCAAAAGGCACTCAAGCCACCTTTATTCCACCTACTGATGCTCGTTCATGCAGGAGTGTCGACTGAGTCTCATCTAATTGCCTGAGAGTAGCTTAGACCTGAAATATGATGGAGGAATGAGTGTACAATGATGTATAGAAAATTAGTGTGTGCGACTACGAGCAGTTTGGAACCGTGTGTCGTGTACCTAATAATATGGCCAGTGAGTGTACAAAAACTGTTGTATACACCAATCCAGTGGTGTAAGGGATTATAAACTGACCTATAGCAGGGTTGGCGAACCTGTGGCACCGGTCAGAGCCTTTTACTGTGGGCACAGGTCTTCACCCCAACACAGAGTTTGCCATCTAGAACCTAAGTGTTCTACTGTCTTTGTATTTAGTCCCCCCCCCCCATTCCTCTAATATATTGGTTGCTCTCCTGTGCACTTGCTCAGTCTCGTATGTCCTTTTATTACACAGTTGCCCCAACTGTACATCATAAGGCAGTATCTGTGCTGACCAGGGATTTGTATCCCAAAAACAATGTCCTTATCATAAGAATCTATTCTCTCTGATACACCCATTAATTTATGGGATGGATATTTTGTTATAAGCAGTTGCCTGGCACTGGTCGTTTAAATTAAGTTTAAATCCACCCAATACCCCCATCTCTTTTTTAGCGACAGTTTTTACCAAGTAATTGAACTGTTTAGACATAAGTTGACTTATTGTTTCCATGGCCCAGGAGTATAACTTTACATTATATCGACATAAACCTCTTAGCCATTTACAGCCAAGCCTCCTTTCTCATAGATTAACATGTTGCCGCACATCCTTTCGACTTTAGGGGAGCGTGCAGGCCGTTTTACTAAAGTAGAACCGTCGGAGACAACTAAAGATGAAATCTCTGCCAGATTTACCAGGAGCGCAAAACCTGGTATATTAAAGAGAGTCCTTCTTATAAATCCAAGGTTTGGGGGAGAATTAAAATTGCCATGCAATAACCAGTATTAATTCTTCTAATTTTTTTTTGTTTTTTTGAACTACTGATTTTCAATATTTAAGTCCTCTTATGGAACGTGATCAAATGACCCTCTTTCTCAATAATATATGAGAAATACACTCACATATGGAAAGTGCATTAGCATTGTCTGTGCTGACATAGCGTGACAACATACTGCTAGGTTTTGCTAGGCTAGATACTAGTAACCATTGTGTTGGTTTTAGTTTATATAAAAAACTGAACTTATGAACTTAAATATTTAAAAATTTCAAAAAAGCAGGTTTAAACCACAAAGATTTATAATTATTTAATTATTAAACGCCTTCACTATTCGGTATTTTGGTACCAATACTTATAGATATTTATTTTATTTTAGGGGCGTCTAGGTGCCATGTCTTGCCTTCACTTGTTATTGAAAAGTTTGAAATAGTGAAAATACAATTGTTATGGAGGGTAAGGTGTAATATTGTAGATGTATTGATTTATAGAGGACAAGTAAGAATTCTTTTGCAATCATGGTCACATATTTTATCTGACATTAAAGGGGTCCTTATAAGGTATGTTTAAAGCCTAGTGTTGGAGTTGTGACGTATTAGGGGACTTGTAAGGCCATGTATGGCACAGACGTACACTGTTTACAACATACTGGCCACAGTGTATCAGTGAAACCACAGGTTGTCCTCTGACAAATCTGGCCCTGCACTATGCAGAGATGCTGGATGGTGGAAGAGAATGAGGGACACAAGAGATGAGGATGATGTGCTGGAGTAGTAGCACGGATGTGTAAAGCGGTGGGGTGAGCTCTGGATTGAGGGAATACAACAAGCTGGAGGGATTGATGGCGTTTCTGGTGGTAACTTCTGGGTACACAACAGGCTTTCACATTGATGTCACATCTCGGGTGGACACAAGGGGCTCCATGGGAATGGACTACTCTCTGGTGCTTCCCGTAATATTCTCTCTTCTGGGGCACTGTAGAGGTTTTAGAGGGACGCACTGATGTTGTGGCGTCGTCGTAGTGGAGGACCGTGCCCGGGACAGAGGGAACTAGCGCGGTGGCGAACCTATGGAACGCGTGCCAGAGAGGGGCACGCAGAGCCCTCAGTGCTGGCACGCGGGTCTTTGAATTTAACTAAGGTTTTAAGCAGTATCGGAGCCGGCTCCCGAGACTGCTAAAAAACAATGACAGAGCAGGGCGCTGACATGCTGCTCTGTCACACTGATGACTGCAGGCCACAGGACGGTAAGGTCCCAGCGCTGGCAGCGTCAATGATGTCATTATGCTGCCAGTGCTGGGCACCTTACTGTGTGCAGAACGAGAGAAAGGGAGGAACGCGGGTTTCCTGCCCTCCGCTCCCGCCCCTCCCCTAAACTTACGCCCGCAAGCCGCGGAAAACTCCCGCAGAACATGCCCCATTCTGCAATCACACGTAACGGCGAATTCTGCCCGCCACACAAACCCCACCTCGGCCCCAAAACCTCGCCCGCTACCGCAAACAGACTCTGAACGCAACCCCGCCCGTGGACTCTGTTGCTCTCCGCCACTACTGCAATTGACTACGGCCGCTCTCGCTACCCCCCCCCTCCCAAACTCCGGTCACTGCATCACCCCCTCCCCCTGGAACTCAGTGCTTCATAACCCAATGCCGATCTCGATGCCGCATTACCCCCCCCCCCCTGCAGCCCTACTCTGGCCGCCCACCCTCTGCCCCATCTTACCTACCCAACCCCCCCCCCCCCTGGAACACCAGACACCGAACTTTTTGCCCCACCTTGGACAAAAGAGCAAGTAATACAGGTAGTTCCCGGGTGTACAAGATAGGGTCTGGAGGTTTTTGTTCTTAAGTTGAATTTGTATTAAGTTCGAAAACTGTATACTTTATAATTGTAGATCAGACAAAAAAGGTTTTGCCCATGACAATTGGAGTTTAAAATTTTTTGCTCCAATGGACCAAGGATTATCAATAAAGCTTCATTACAGACACCTTACAGCTGATCATTGCAGTCTGGGACTATAGTTAAAGCATTTCAGAAAGCTTCCCCAGGAGTCAGAGGGGTCTGTCTTGTAACTATGGGTTGTCTGTAAGTCGGGTGTCCTAAGTAGGGGACCGCGTTTGATATGTATTTCTATGTATGATTTATGTATATACATGTTATGTTTATTATTTTATGTGCATATATATATATATACGTGTGAGGGCTATTTTTGCGTAACTCAGTATTATTATCCATGTCGTTGTACTAGGAAGCTGTGGAATTTTTAATGCTACGCTGTGCGCTCTAAATCATTTGTTTCTCTTTATATTTGTTGAGCAATACACAGTGATACCAGATTTGTAGGTTTATTGTGTTTTAATACTTTTTCAATAATTAAAAAGGCTACGAAAAAGAAAATAGTTTCGCCATCTTTGGACCGTAATAATTAGTGCACGGAACTGGGGAGGGGTGTGATTTTTTCTTAATGAGCCGTTGTTTCATTGTCTACCATTTCTGAGGATGTGTGACTTTGATAACTTTTATTACTTTATATGATGTTAAAATGGTGTAAAAGTAGTGTTCAGTATGTGTATAGGACTGTGCGCTTTCCTCAATGTCAACACGAAAGTGAAACAAAGGTAAGGATGTTTGAAATGCAAAAAAAGCAATGGGAGGGAAAGCTGCCGTCGTGGGAATGTATCATTTATTGATTCTAAAAAAACCGTCAGTTTTCAGGGGAAATTGCTGTAATGGACTTTGCGATAAGAATTAGGTTTGGGCTGCAGTTGGGCACTCGGTCTCTAAAAGGTTCGCAATACTGCCTGGGCCAAACCCTGATAATGCTGTCCGGGTTAAGATGATGGCCCTTGAGGTGGTGAGGTGCAGACGGACCAGACAACAGGGAGACAAGAAGGAGGCGTGTAACAATAATTTCTATTACTAAACTAGACACTTTTACAGTCAGTTACAAATAATTCTTAACACTGGAGGCCGTGATGGAATAAGTGTGCTTGTGTGTGGAAAGATAAATGGTTTTCTGTTCTCAAGTCCATTAAGGGGTATTCTCTCGGGCATTCACATTTAGTTTTATCTGCCAAATATATAAATTTTTCAATAGGTGTTATTAAAACATTTTTATCTGTGGAAGATAATTCTCATAAGTAGTAAATATGGTCCTAGAAACAAGACTGGGTCCTGGATACGGCCAACCTGCTGGATCTGGGCATGCCCAAAGAAACAAAAAGTTTTTATATTATGAAATGTCCAGGAATTACTGCATGCCCCACAGCCACCCTGTAGTACATGAAGGCTGAATCCCAGGTGGTCAGGCAACTCAATAGCGCATGTTGGCCACCGTGCCAGAGTGCGAGGTGTTCGTAACCAGAAAAGCATCTGTTTTAAGGGAACAACATGGCTAACATTTATGATAAATTATCTTCAAACAGGAACACTTTTTAAAAGCATCCAATTGAAGAAATTGTTATATATGGAAATTGATGAAATAAATGTGAATGCCCAGATGGGAATACCTTAAAGCTGAGGATTTCCGCTAACAATAGTGTACCTTTTTTGTTTTGGTGGAAAAGGAACACACTGGCAAAATCTCCTCTTACACTCTTCACTTTCAGCTGTCCCTTTTTGTCTCCATTTTCCCATTTTCAGCAGCAGGACAGACTTGTGGCCAAAGCTGGTTTTAACTGACTACCAACTGCCACCACTACTTCACCTGTTACAGGTAGTGGTTTGTAGGTGTGGCCAATATTAGACGTGTCCCGCCTACCTTCCAGCAGGTTCTGGGAAAAAAACTGCCTTAAAGACAGTTCCCACCATAGAGTGCGGTGTCATATCCGCAGTCTGGTGTATATAGTGCAGTTTCAAAGGAATCCATTGCTCCGCAACCATTTACAGTGGAAACAGCAATACATAACAGTTACATAAATAACTAATACCTCTTGTGCACAGATGCCATCCTAGGCCAAGCCACAGGAATTTGCTCTGGTACAGTAAATATGCTCAGCCCTTTTTGCAGACACTCGTCCATGCCCCTGTACTGGGACAATTCTATGGCATCACCCAGTCATAGAAAGAGTATAAAATATGATGGTCAAAAAGGGCTATCAGTTTCCATCACATCAGTGTTCCTCTGCGTTTCCCGACTGTGGAGCTGTGTGTGGATATCGACAGTCGCCATGTGATGTGATGTCATCATGTCTGCCCATCATCAAGCTCATGGCAGCTCAGTGGAAGAAGTGAAGAGACCTTGGGATATGGGGTCTGATATGGGGGGGATGAGTGCCCACAATATGAGGGGGGCCAAAATATGGCCACAGTGTTAGGTAGGAAAAGAAGAGGCACAGTGTGGGCAGTGGTATGGGGGGACAGACTATGAGAGATAGGTGAGTGGATTCATTGTGAGGGGGGATGAAGGGTCAAAATATTAGGGGGCCAGAAAGAGGCCACAATATGGCGATAAGAGGGGGAAATGATAAAAGATGAGAGTAACAGGACCATCATAAGAGTGGGAGTAAGGGGAGGCACAGATCACGTTATAAGAGGGTACTACTTAATGCGAACCTAAGGGGGATTACCATAATACAAGATTTCAGTATAATACTCAGTATAACAAAATAAGCACATTGGGGCACATTTACTTACAATGTCATCGAGTTCACGGAAGTGCATTGTCCGTCTATATATATTCATAGTATCATAGTATCATGTATATAAGGCTGGAAGGAGACGCAAAGTCCATCAAGTCCAACCTCAAGAATTAAATAATGTTTTATCCCCATAACCCCGTGATATTTTTTCTCTCCAGAAAGTCATCCAGAGCCTCTCTTGACATGTAAATAGAGTCGGGCGCCATAACAACCTCCGCCGGCCATCTCGATA
Source organism: Engystomops pustulosus (assembly GCA_019512145.1). Lineage (NCBI taxonomy): Eukaryota > Metazoa > Chordata > Amphibia > Anura > Leptodactylidae > Engystomops > Engystomops pustulosus. The sequence goes on from WNYA01000098.1 coordinate 16,009, forward strand.
GAGTTCCAGTCCTCACTGCTCTTACAGTAAGAACCTTTTGCTATGGTGATGTGTAGACATCGCTCTCCTCTAGGCGTAGAGGATGCCCCCTTGTCCTGGTCACAGGCCTAGTATAAAAGATTTTGAGAGATCTTTATGGTCCGTTCAGGTATTTGTACATTGTAGTGAGGTTCTCCCCTCAGTCGTCTTTTTTCTAACATGAAGAAACCACATTTTTAATCTAGTCAGGTATTCTATCCCCCCATTCCCTAAATCTGGTTGCTCTCCTCTGCACCCATTCCAGCCTACTACACATCCTTTTTATATACTGGTGACCCATAAACTGTACACATATTCCATGGGTGTCGTGACCAGGGTTTGTATATAGGGAGAACTATGTCTTTATCATGAGATCTATTCTCTCTGGAATAGATTCTCATGATAAAGACATAGTTTTGCCCTTATACAAATCCATGGTCAGACCACACATGGAATATTGTGTACAGTTTTGGGCACCAGTGTATAAAAAGGATATAGTAGAGCTGGAACGGGTGCAGAGGAGAGCAACCAGGATTATTAGGGGGATGTGGGGACTAGAATACAATGACAGATTACACGACTGAGGGGAGACCTCATTACAATGTACAAATACCTGAACGGACAGTACAAGGATCTCTCCAAAGATCTTTTTATACCTAGGCCTGTGACCAGGACAAGGGGGCATCCTCTATACCTAGAGGAGATGCGGTTCTACCATCACCATAGACAGGGGGCATCCTCTACACCTAGAGGAGCCTGTGACCAGGACAAGGGGGCATCCTCTACGCCTAGAGGAGAGCGGTGATGGTAGAACGCCTCTCCTCTAGGCGTAGAGGATCCCCCTTGTCCTGGTCACAGGCCTAGGTATAAAGATCTTTGAGAGATCCTTTGTACTGTCCGTGTCAGGTAGATTTGGTACATTGTAGTGAGGTTCTCCCCCTTCAGTCGCTCTTTTTGCTGAACATAAAATCCCAATTTTTAATCTGTCAGTGTATTCTAGTCCCCCCATTCCCCTAATACTCCTGGTTGCTCTCCTCTGCACCCTTCCAGCTCTAACTACCGATCCTTTTATATACTGGTGCCCTAAAACGGTACACAATATTCCATGTGGTGGGCTGACCAGGGTTTGTATAGGGCAGAACTAGTCTTTCATGAGATGCTACTTCCTCCTATACAATCCCATTATTTATATTTGCTTTAGCCAGCAGCCGCCTGGCTCTGGTCACTAAAATTAAGTTTACCATCCACAATACGCCCAAGTCCTTTTCAGCTTCATTATCTACAGTACAAGCCGCAACCCTAATTGTGTTGTCATGAAGACCCGTGCAGCTCCGCCACAAAGGTCTCGTGCACCCACATCACTGCACTGACCTCTTAAATACCTGTGCCAAGCAGATTAGCATGATACACAGACGTGAACAGTCAGACTAAAGTGTGGCAAAAGCCCTTGAGTAAATGGGCCCAATCTCTTATGCTCTGTTATTAACAACATTCACCAGCATTCCAGTATAATTTTTTTTATACCAATCTGTCTCTATTAGTCATGGATCTGACCGTAAATCTCTTCAGATTTTTATGGTTGGGCAGACATATTCGTCTCTGAATTGACTTCTGCCTGATCTTGCTCAGCGTGTGATCTGCTACCTCTCCTCCTCCATTCCAAGATCAAGCTCACACATCATACACTTCCTGCCTCAGATGAACAGATGTCACTCTAACAAATGCAAGTATAATAGATACTCTATATGCAGGCAAGTAGCATATAGCAGCGGGCTGACTGTGTGTAATTATAGGTGAGTTAGCAGAGCTGTTATTGGGGCACATTTAACACCATTAGGTCCGTGCGCCAGTTTTCCTGTTGGACGTTGCCCGTTCTTTTTAGTCAAACTTTTCACAGGGGTTATTAAGTAATTGGTATCAGGCAGTTTGTGTGGAATGCAACCTTAAAGGTCACCAAAAAAACAGTGGTGCAACCGTCTGTTGAGCTGCGAAGGCAAACCAGATTCCAGAGATTGTGCCAGAATCATCCCTGAAATCCGGCAACCTCACCACCCCTGGCACACTACAACAGGCAACTGCACATAGTGCAGGTTTAATAGCCAAAGGTTCTTTACTGTAAGAGCAGTGAGACTTGGAACTCTTGCGCAGGAGGGTGGGAGTTGTAGGGCCGACTCTATGTACATGTTCAAGAGAGGCTCTGGATGACTTTTGGAGAGAAAAAATATCACGGGGTATGGGGATAAAACATTATTTAATTCTTGAAGGTTGGACTTGATGGACTTGCGTCTCCTTCCAGCCTTATATACTATGATACTATGATACATGATAATATGAATGACGGACAATGCACTTCCGTGAACGTCGAGTGAATGTAAGTAAATGTGCCCCAAGTCTTATGTGTTATACTGAGTATTATACTGAGAATCTTGTATTATGGAATACCCCTTTAGGTTCGCATTAAGTAGTACCCTTATTAAACGTGATCGTGCCCCTTTCCCACTCTTATGATGGTCCGGTATACTTCATCTTTTATTCATTTCCCCCTCTTATCGCTCATATTGTGGCCTCTTTTGCCCCCTAATATTGTGACCCTCATCCCCCTCACATGAATCCACTCACTATCTCTCATAGTCTGCCCCCTCATACCACTGCCCCACATGTGCCTCTTTTACTTACCTAACACTGTGGCCATATTTTGGACCCCTCATATGTGGCACTCATCCCCCCCATATCAGACCCCGATATCCCAGAAGGTCTCTTCACTTCTTCCACTGAGCTGCCATGAGCTGTGATGATGGGCAGATGATGACATCACATCACATGGCGACTGTCGATATCCACACACAGCTGCCACAGCGGGAAACGCGGAACACTGATGGTGATGGAGAACTGATAGCCCTTTTGACCATATTTATTCAACTCTTTCTATGACTGGGTGATGCCATAGAATTGTCCCAGTACAGGTGGCAGTGACGAGTGATCTGCAAAAAGGGGCTGAGCATATGTACTGTACCAGAGCATAATTCCTGTGGGCTTGGCCTAGGATGGCATCTGTGCACAAGAGGTATTTATTTATGTAAACTGTTATGTATTGCTTGTTCCACTGTAAATGGTTGGCAGAGCAATGGATTACTTTGAAACTGCACTATATACACAGATGGCATAGTGACAGGCATCTATGGTGGGAACTGTCTTTAGGCAGTTTTTTCCCAGAACCTGCTGGAAGGTAGGCGGGCACGTAATATTGGCCACACCTACAAACACTACCTGAACCAGTAGAAGTAGTGGTGCAGTTGGTAGTCAGTTAAAAACCAGCTTTGGCCACAAGTCTGTCCTGCTGCTGAAAAATGGGAAAATGGAGACAAAAAAGGGACAGCTGAAAGTGATGAGTGTAAGAGGAGAGAGTTTGCAGGTGTGTTTTCCACCAAAACACAAAAAGGTACACTATTGTTAGCGGGAAATCCCTCAGCTTTAAGGGGTATTCCCATGGGCATTCACATTTATTTACTCATATTTCCATTATAAACATTTCTTCAATTGGATGCTATTTAAAAAAGTGTTCCTGTTTGAAGATAATTTATCATAAATGTAGCCATGTTGTCCCTTAGAAACAGTAGAGCTTTTTGGATACGAACACCTCGACTCTGGCACGGTGGCCAACATGCGCCTATTGAGTTTTGACCTGACCACCTGGATTCAGCTTATACTACAGGGTGGGCTGTGGGGGAATGCAGTAATCCCGGACATTTCATATATAAAAACTTTTTGTTTTTTGGGCAATGCCTCAGACCAGCAGGGTGCCGTATCCAAGGACACAGTCGTTGTTTCTAAGGACCATATTACTATTTATGAGAAATATCTTCACACAGATAAAAATGTTTTAATAAACACCTATTGAAGAAATTATATTTGGCAGATAAAAACTAAATGTGAATGCCCAGAGAGAATACCCTTTAATTGGACTTGAGAACAGAAAACCATTTACTTTCCACACACAAGCACATTTTATTCCATCACGGCCTCCAGTGTTAAGAAATTTGTAACTGACTGTAAAAGTGTCTAAGTTATAGTATAAAAATTATTGTTAACGGCCTCTTCTTGTCTCCCTGTTGTCTGGTCCGTCTGCACCTCACCACATCAAGGGCCATCATAACTTACCCGGACAGCAGTATCAGGGTTTGGCCAGGGCAGTATGTGCGAACCTTTTAGAGACGAGATGCCAAACTGCAGCCCAAACCTAATTACTTATCGCAAAGTGCCAGTACAGCAATTTAACCCTGAAAACTGACGGTTAGTTTAGAATCAATAAATGATACATTCCCATCGAGGCAGCTTTCCTCCATTGCTTTTATTTGCATTCAAACTTCACTATACTTGTTTCATTTCGTGACATTGAGGAAAGGCAGCAGTCCTATACACACTGAACACTACTTTTACACCATTTTACATCATATAAAAGAGTAATAAAAGTTATCAAAAGTCACACATCCTCAAAATGGTAGACAATGAAACAACGGCTCATAGAGAAAAAATCCACCCCTCCCCAGTTCCGTGCACTAAGTATTAGCGTCACAAGATGGCGAAACTATTTTCTTTTTCGTAGTACTGTTTTAATTATTGAAAAAGTATTAAAACACAATAAACCTACAAATCTGGTATCACTGTGATTGCTCAACAAGAATAAAGGAGACAAATGATTTAGAGCGCACAGCGTAGCATTAAATTAACAGCTTCCTAGTAACACGACATGGATAATAATACTGAGTTACGCAAAATAAGCCCTAATACAGTATATATAATATATAATGCACATATAAATAATAACATAACATGTATATACATAAATCATATATAGAAATACATATACAGGCGGTCCCCTACTTAAGGACACCCGAGCTTACAGACAACCCATAGTACACAGACAGACCCCTCTGACTCCTGGGGAAGCTTTCTGAATGCTTTTACTATAGTCCCAGACTGCAATGATCAGCTGTAAGGTGTCTGTAATGAAGCTTTATTGATAATCCTTGGTCCAGCTGGAGCAAAAATGTTTTAAACTCCAATTGTCATGGGCAAAACCTTTTTTGTCGGATCTACAATTATAAAGTATACAGTTTTCGAACTTACATACAAATTCAACTTAAAACAAAAACCTCCAGACCCTATCTTTCGTAACCGGGGACTACCTGTATTACTTGCTCTTTTGTCCAAGGTGGGCAAAAGTTCAGGTGTCTGGGTTCCAGGGGGGGGGGGGGGGGGGTGGTAGGAGATGGGGCAGAGGGTGGGCGGCCGAGTAGGGCTGCAGGGGGGGGGGGGTAATGCGGCATCGAGATCGGGCGTTGGTTATGAAGGCATGAGTTCCAGGGGGAGGTGAGGGTGTGATGCAGTGACCGGAGTTGGGAGGGGGGGGGTAGCGAGAGCGGCCGAGTCAATTGCAGTAGTGGCGGGGAGAGCAACAGAGTCCACGGGCGGGGTAGCGTTCAGAGTCTGTTGCGGTAGCGGGCGAGGTTTTGGGGCCGAGGTGGGGTTTGTGGTAGTGCGGGCAGAATTCGCGGGCGTATGTGATTGCAGTCAGAGTGGGCAGGGTGTTCGGGGAGTTTTCCGCGGCTTGCGGGGAGTAAGTTTAGGGGAGGGGCCAGGGCGGCGACGAGGCAGGAAACCCGCGTTCCTCCGGCTTCTCTCTGTTCTGCACACAGTAAGGGCCCAGCACTGGCAGCATAATGACATCATTGACGCTGCCAGCGCTGGGACCTTACCGTCCTGTGCGCTGCAGTCATCAGTGTGAAGAGCAGCAGTGTCAGCGCCCTGCTCTGTCGGATTTTTAGCAGTCTCGGAGGCGCGGCTCCGATACTGCTTAAAACCTTAGTTAAAGTCAAAGACCCGCGTGCCAGCACTGAGGGTCTGCGTGCCCCTCTCTGGCACGCGTTCCATAGGTTCGCCACCGCGCCCTAGGTTTTTCCCGGACACACAGGTCCTACCATGACGCACACCAAACATCAGTGGTCCCTCTAAAACCTCTACAGTGCCCCAGAAGAGAGACGATTACAGGAAGCACCAGAGAGTGTCCATTCCCATGGAAGCCCTTGTGTCCACTCGAGATGTGACAGTCAATGTGAAAGGCTGTTGTGTACCCGAGGTTACCCCAAAGAAACGCATCAATCCCTGCAGCTTGTTGTATTCCCTCAATCCAGAGGCTAACCGCTTTACACACCTGCTACTACTACCAGCACATCATCATCTCTTGTGTCTCTCATTCTCTTCCACACTCCCAGCATGCTGATAGTGGCAGGGCCAGATTTGTCAGAGGACAACCTGTGGTTTCACTGATACACTGTGAGCCAGTAGTTGTAAACAGTGAATCTGTGCCTATACATTGTCCTTACAAGTCCCCTAATACGTCACAACTCCAAACATAGGCTTTAAACATACCTTATAAGGACACCTTTAATGTCAGATAAAATAAGATGTGACCATGATTGCAAAAGAATTCTTACTTGTCCTATTAAATACATACATTACAATGTACACCTTACCCTCAATAACAATTGTATTTCACTATTTCAAACTTTTCAATAACAAGTGAAGGCAAGACATGGCACCTAGACGCCCCTAAAATAAAATAAATATCTATAAGTATTGGTACCAAAACTACCCAATAGTGAAGGCGGTATTAATAATAAATAATTATAAATCTTTGTGGTTAACCTGCTTTTTTGAAATTTTTAAATTTTAGTCAATTTAAGTTCAATCAGTTCGTTTATATAAACTTAAAACCAACAAAATGGTTACTAGATATCGCCTAGCAAAACCTAGCAGTATGTGTGGCGTCCTATGTCAGCACAGACAATGCTAATGCACTTTCCATATGTGAGTGTATTTCTCATATATTATTGAGAAAAGTGGTCATTTGATCACGTTCCATAGAGGACTTAAAATATGTGAAATCAGTAGTTCAAAAAAAAATTAGAAGGAATTAATACTGGTTTATTGCATGGCAATTTTAATTTCCTCCGAAACCTTGGATTTATAAGAGGCACTTCTTAATATACCAGGTTTTGGCTCCTGGTTAAATCTGGCAGAGATTTATTCTTTAGTCTGTCCACGGTTTATCTTTAGTAAAAGGCCTGCACGCTACACCTAAAGTGAGTGCGGGCACAAATTGAATTAATACTATGAGAAAGGAGGCTTGGCGTGAAATGGCTGAGAGGTTTATGTGATAAATGTAAAGTTTATACACCTGGGCCATTGGGAAACAATAAGTACAATTCTGTTCAAACAGTCAATTACTTGGTAAAAACTGTCGCTAAAAAAGAGATGGGGGTATTGGTGGATGTTAAACTTAATTTTAACGACCAGTGCCAGGCAGCGCTTAAAGCAAAATTATCATCCCATAAATATGGGGTGCTATCAGAGAGAATAGATTCTTATGATAAGGACACTTGTTTTGGGATACAAATCCCTGGTCAGCAACAGATACTGCCTATTATGGTACAGTATGGGGCAACTGTGTATAAAAGGACACCGTAAAGAACTGAGCAAGTGCCAGAGGAGAGCAACCAATATTATTAGAGGAGGGGGGGGGGGTGGACTAAATACAAAGACAGAGAAACCTGAGTTCTAGATGGCAAACTCTGTGCTTGGGGTGAAGACCTGGGTGCCCACAGAAAAGGCTCTGACCGTGCCACAGGTTCGCCAACACTGCTATATGGCAGTTTGATATCCCTTACACCACTGGATTGGTGTATACAACAGTTTTTGTACACTCACGGCCACTTTATTAGGTACACGTGCCAACATGCTCGTTAATACCATCACCATAGACAAAGGTTCTTTACTGTAAGAGCAGTGAGACTATGGAACTCTCTGCCGCAGGAGGTTGTTATGGCGGACTCTATGTACATGTTCAAGAGAGGCCTGGATGACTTTCTGGAGAGCAAAAATATCACGGGTTATGGGGATAAAACATTTATTTAATTCTTGAAGGTTGGACTTGATGGACTTGCGTCTCCTTCCAGCCTTATATACTATGATACTATGATACTATGATACTGCTGGTTTTGCCTCAAAATAATTGAAGGAAATAATTGAAGGCCTAACGGAGATGGGAACTGGGCCTATAACACATATTGTAGAGCTTGAGCTCCACCTAAATTGTGGTATTTGTATGTTGTGATAAATTGGGTAGAAAAGTTGGCACTTTCTTCACTGCCAGACCCAAATTACTAGTGAGGCCACAAGGAATTAACCATAGTTGGTGAGTAAGTGGTCCGTAAATCATTTACTCACTTCCTATGTACACCACAAAAAAAGGTGAACTCTGTCGGACCTGAGTGGAGAAGCGACATTTTCATGATTTCGGATGCGCGATCTTAGTGAATCGCTGGACACAGCATTATAGACGGACAATGCACTTTCCGTGAACTCGAGTGACATTGTAAGTAAATGTGCCCCAATGTCTTATTTTGTTATACTGAGTATTATACTGAGAATCTTGTATTTATGGTAATACCCCTTTTAGGTTCAGCATTAAGTAGTACCTCTTATTAAATGTAATCTGTGCCTCCCCTTCTCCCACTCTTATGATGGTCCCTGTTATCTCATCTTTTATATAATTTCCCCCTCTTATCGCCTCATATTGTGGCCTCTTTTTGCCCCCTAATATTGTGACCCTTCATCTCCCCTCACACTGAATCCACTCACCTATCTCTCGTAGTCTGCCCCCTCATACCCCTGCCCACACTGTGGCCTCTTCTTTCCTACCTAACACTGTGGCCATATTTTGGCCCCCCTCATATTGTGGCACTTCATCCCCCCCATATCAGACCCCTATATCCCAGAAGGTCTCTTCACTTCTTCCACTGATGCTGCCATGAGCTGTGATGATGGCAGACATGATGACATCACATCACATGGCGACTGTCGATATCCACACACAGCTGCCACAGCGGGAACGCAGAGGAACACTGATGGTGATGGAGAACTGATAGCCCTTTTTGACCATCATATTATTCAACTCTTTCTATGACTGGGTGATGCCATAGAATTGTCCCAGTACAGGTGGCAGTGACGGAGTGATCTGCAAAAAGGGGCTGAGCATATGTACTGTACCAGAGCATAATTCCTGTGGCTTGGCCTAGGATGGCATCTGTGCACAAGAGGTATTTTATTTATGTAAACTGTTATGTATTGCTTGTTCCACTGTAAATGGTTGGCAGAGAATGGATTACTTTGAAACTGCACTATATACACAGACTGGCAATAGTGACACTCGCAATCTATGGTGGGAACTGCTTTAGGCAGTTTTTTCCCAGAACCTGCTGGAAGGTAGGCGGGACACGCTAATATTGGCCACACCTACAAACCCTACCTGTAACAGGTAGAAGTAGTGGTGCAGTTGGTAGTCAGTTAAAACCAGCTTTGGCCACACAAGTCTGTCTGCTGCTGAAAAGGGGAAAATGGAGACAAAAAAGGGACAGCTGAAAGTGAGAGTGTAAGAAGAGATTTGCCAGGTGTGTTTTCCACCAAAACAAAAAGGTACCACTATTGTTAGCGGGAAATCCTCAGCTTTAAGGGGTATTCCCATCTGGGCATTCACATTTAATTTAATCAATTTTCCATATATAAACATTTCTTCAATTTGATTGCTATTTAAAAAAGTGTTCCTGTTTGAAGATAATTTATCATAAATGTAGCCATGTTGTCCCTTAGAAACAAGATAGCTTTCTTGGATACGAACACCTCGCACTCTGGCAGCGGTGGCCAGACATGCGCTATTGAGTTTTGCCTGACCACCTGGATTCAGCCTTCATTACTACAGGGTGGCTGTGGGGCATGCAGTAATTCCTGGACATTTCATATATAAAAACTTTTTGTTTCTTTGGGCAATGCCTCCAGCAGAGGTGGCCGTATCCAAGGACACAGTCTTGTTTCTAAGGGACCATATTACTACATTTATGAGAAATTATCTTCACACAGATAAAAAAAATTTTAATAACACCTAATTGAAGAAATTTATATATTTGGCAGATAAAACTAAATGTGAATGCCCAGACGAGAATACCCCTTTAAGTGGACTTGAGAACAGAAAACCATTTATCTTTCCACACACAAGCACACTTATTCCATCACGGCCTCCAGTGTTAAGAATTATTTGTAACTGGACTGTAAAAGTGTCTAAGTTATTAGTATAAAAATTATTGTTACACGGCCTCCTTCTTGTCTCCCTGTTGTCTGGTCCATCTGCACCTCACCACCATCAAGGGCCATCATCTTACCGGACAGCAGTATCAGGGTTTGGCCCTAGGGCAGTGATGGCGAACCTTTTAGAGACCGAGTGCCCAAACTGCAACCCAAAACCTAATTACTTATCGCAAAGTGCCAGTACGGCAATTTAACCAGAAAACTGACAGTTTAGTTTAGAATCAATTTGACACTGAGTTATTGCCTAATAGAAATCCAACCCCTACTGAATTTTCCCACTTCGGTCTTTGCTATGGATATGTGTGCCACTAAGAGCTAAACACAACGGTAGCAAGTCCCCCTGCTAATTCCTCACAAAATGGTAAAAGATGCAAATTAAAATAAAAAAAGTAGAACGTTATTGTAGCCCTAAGAAGGGCTGTTGGGTTCTTTGAGAATCACTCCTGCCTAACAGTAAGCTAATAGAACACCCTAACGCTTTCCCTGACCAGCAGCAGCTCTCTCCCTAGCGGCATCCAGAGACAGAATGATCCGAGCAGCGCGGCCAGCGGCTAGTCTATCCCAGGGTCACCTGATCTGGCCAGCCAACCACTGCTATCGACGTGTAAGGGTACCACGTCATGCTGGGTGGAGTGCAGAGTCTCCTGGCTTGTGATTGGCTCTGTTTCTGGCCGCCAAAAAGCAAAACGGCGGGAGCTGCCATTTTCTCGAGCGGGCGAAGTATTCGTCCGAGCAACGAGCAGTTTCGAGTACGCTAATGCTCGACCGAGCATCAAGCTCGGACGAGCATGTTCGCTCATCTCTAATTGCTACCTGTTCTATCATATTGGCCAACAAAACAGTTGAAAGAATAAGGGCAAATTTTAATGCGGCATCTGGAGATCTGGGCAGTGGGTTTACGAGGCATGAGTTCCAGGGGAGGGGGTGATGGGGGGGTGCAGTGACCGGAGTTGGGGAGGGGGTCTAGCGGGCGAAGTACGGACGGGGGTCTGTTGCGGTAGCGGGCAAGGTTTGGGCCGAGGTGGGGTTTGTGGTAGCGGGCAGAATTCCGCCGGGCGGTGGGATTTGCAGTAGTGGGCAGGGTGTTCTGGGAGTTTCCGCGGCTTGCAGGCGAAGTTTTAGGGGAGGGGCGGGAGCGGGCAGGAAACCCGCGTTCCTCTGGCTTCTTCTGTTCTGCACACAGTAAGGTGCCCAGCGCTGGCAGCATAATGACATCATTACGCTGCCAGCGCTGGGACGCTTACCGTCCTGTGCGCTGCAGTCATCAGTGTGACAGAGCAGGCAGTGTCAGCGCCCTGCTCTGTCATGGATTTTAGCAGTCTCGGAGCGCGGCTCCGATAGTGCTTAAACCTGAGTTAAATTCAAAGGACCCGCGTGCCAGCACTGAGGGCTCTGCGTGTCCTCTCTGGCACGCATGCCATAGGTTCGCCACCGCTGCCCTAGGGATATGCCAATCCAGTTCCAGCTTGTCTGTGTCTCCCCCAACATAGACATGTCCCAGGCAATGCACTGACCTGCACAGTCACCATCTCTGTCCTCTGCAGGACTCAGGTATCCTGGTTCATAAGGCTCATGTCCCACATGGCGTTTTGAACCCGTTTTTAAGCAGTCTGTCCAGTCAGTCTGTCAGTTTTAATTAAGATAATTGGTAAAACCTGTCAAAAACGGATGCGTTTTCAAAAATGCATGCGTTTTTTAAACGGACTGCTTTTTTTCCCCCCGGTATATACAGCTGTATTTTGGCCATAAATACAGGATGTTCTTCACACTAATGAGCACTTATGGCATAGTATCCGTATAAATGGGCTGGCAAATGGATGGCTGTATTACCCATTGTAATTGGGTAATGCTGTACATATATATGTCCGTTTTTATATGTTTGTGTGCATGAGGCCAAGAGGTGAAGATCAGAGGGTCACTCACGGTGCGGACGCTATAGATATTAATATACAAACCTACTAAAGTTTTCTGCAATCAGTGCAACTCATGTATGTGAGATTTATAGTGTATCCCCCCCAAACAAAAAAAAAAATAAATAAAAAATCAGTTATGAATAGGTAATAAATATTCCAACTCGTAGGCACCACTATATAGAGAGATTGTCCAAGATTAGAGAAACATGACAGCGCCACCCCTGTCCATGGCACTAGTCTGGTATTGCAGCTACTTTGTAATAAATATGATTGAGCCGCAATACCAGACACAACCCGTGGACATCGGTGGCGCTGTTTATAGATGGAAGGAGCCATGTTTCTATCATCCTAATCGTGAAATGTGATTACATCATACATCTATTCATAGTGTATTGCCACGGACATTAAAGGAACTTTTCTGTTTTTGGAAAAACTCTTAAAGGGAACTAGGTATGTGATTAAAAAATGCCGACAATTTCATCGGATACACCTCATACACTGGACTGGACGTGACTAACACATCACATAAACTACAATGCACTGATTGTATAAAACATTGTATAAAACAATGGATACTATAAACTTCATACATCACATCACTGATACATTGTATAAAACAATGGATACTATAAACCTCATACATCACATCACTGATACATTGTATAACTTACACTCATACATCGTATACTACACAACAGTGAATAACACATCATGTGGCTGCGCTGATACATTGTATAATTTATGTACACACTCTGTCTCCTCTCTATTACGTCACCGGAGCGCGGCATCAGTGGAACGCAAGATTTTACGACTGCTTCCCGGCATCGCTTGACGGCCGCAGTTTCTGCACATGTGTTGGAGGTCAGTGCCGGTCTGGGGGACGTGAAAGTCACGATATCGGCAGAGTATTATCGCGATAGTAGTTTAGGCTCTAGAGACAGGACATCTACTGCCGTCTACACGCTGCCGGGGTTATATAGAGATGTAGTCGGGTCCTTAGCTTGTGCCCCCACCTCCCCAGCCTCTATATACTGCAGTGCACTGATGTATCCTGTGCCCCCACCTCCCCGGGTAGCGAGAGCGGCCGGAGTTCAATTGCAGTAGTGGGCGGAGAGCAGACAGAGTCCGGGCAGAGGGTCTAGCGGGCGAAGTACGGGCGGGGGTAGCGTTCAGAGTCTGTTGCGGTAGCGGGCGAGGTTTGAGCGGCTCCGATACTGCTTAAACCTGAGTTAAATTCAAAGGACCCGCGTGCCAGCACTGAGGGCTCTGCGTGCCCTCTCTGGCACGCGTGCCATAGGTTCGCCACCGCTGCCCTAGGGGAACTACAGGTCCTCACCACTGATCGCCACAAACATCAGTGCAGTCCCTCTAAAACCTCTACAGTGGCCCCCAGAAGAGAGAACGATTACAGGGAAGCACCAGAGAGTAGTCCATTCCCATGGAAGCCCTTGTGTCCACTCGAGAATGTGACAAGTCAATGTGAAAGGCTGTTGTGTACCAGAAGGTACCCCAAAGGAAACGGCATCAATCCCTGCAGCTTGTTGTATTCCCTCAATCCAGAGCTCACCGCTTTACACATCCTGCTACTACTACCAGCATCATCCTCTCCTTGTGTCTCTCATTCTCTTCCACATCCCAGCATGCTGCATAGGGGCAGGGCCAGATTTGTCAGAGGACAACCTGTGGTTTCACTGATACACTGTGAGCCAGTATGTGTAAACAGTGTATACGTCTGTGCCATACATTGTCCTTACAAGTCCCTAATACGTCACACTCCAACACTAGGGCTTTAACATACCTTATAAGGACACCTTATAATGTCAGGAATAAAAGATGTGACCATGATTGCAAATAGAATTTCTTACTTGTCTCTATAAATACATACATATAAAATGTACACACTTACCCTCCAATAACAATTGTATTTTCATCTATTTCAAACTTTTCAATAACAAGTTGAAGGCAAGACATGGCACCTAGACGCCCCTAAAATAAAATAAATATCTATAAGTATTGGTACCAAAGAAATACCCAATAGTGAAGGCGGTATTAATAATATAAATAATTATAAATCTTGTGGTTTAAACTGCTTTTTGAAATTTTATTTAGTCATATTTAAGTTCAATAAGTTCAGTTTTTATATAAACTTAAAACCAACAAAAATGGTTACTAGATCTAGCCTAGCAAAACCTAGCATAATAGGACCTAGCAGTATGTGTGGCAGCCTATGTCAGCACAGACAATGCTAATGCATTTCCATATGTGAGTGTATTTCTCATATATTATTGAGAAAAGATGGTCATTTGATCACGTTCCATAAGAGGACTTAAAATAGTGAAAATCAGTAGTTCAAAAAAAAATTAGAAGGAATTAATACTGGTGTATTGCATGGCAATTTTAATTCTCCCCAAACCTTGGATTTACTAAGAGGCTCTTCTTAATATACCAGGTTTTGTGCTCCTGGTTAAATCTGGCAGAGATTTCATCTTTAGTCTCCGACGGTTTACTTTAGTAAAACGGCCTGCTACGCTACACCTAAAGTGGAGTGCGGGCACAAATCTGAAAATACTATGAGAAAGGAGGCTTGGCTGAAATGGCTGAAGAGGTTTTATGTAGATAAATGTAAAGTTATACACTTGGGCCATGGAAACAATAAGTACAATTATGTTCTAAACAGTCAATTACTTGGTAAAACTGTCGCTAAAAAAGAGATGGGGGTATTGGTGGATGTTAAACTTAATTTTAACGACCAGTGCCAGGCAGCTGCTTATAAAGCAAAATTACATCCCATAAAATTATGGGGTGTATCAAGAGAGAATAGATTCTTATGATAAGGACATTGTTTTGGGATACAAATCCCTGGTCAGACAATACATGCCTTATTATGTACAGTATTGGGCAACTGTGTATAAAAAGGACACCGTAGAACTGGAGCAAGTGCAGAGGAGAGCAACCAATATTAACGAGCATGTTGGACACGTGTACCTAATAAAGTGCCGTGAAGTGTACAAAACTGTTGTATACACCATCCTATGGTGTAGAGGGATATCTAAACTGACCATAGCAGTGTGTGCGAACCTTTGGGCACGGGTCGAGCCTTTTCCTTTCTGTGGGCACCCCCAGGTCTTCCACCCCACACCAGTGTTTGCCACTAGATCTCAGTGTTTTCTCCTGTCTTTGTTCCTTTGTCCCCCGCCCCCCCCGTCCTCTAATAATCTCAGCCGAGGAGGAGTATGAAATTTTCAGTAATACAAATATATAATAATAATAATAATAATAATTCTTTATTTATATAGCGCACACAGATTACGCAGCGCTGCACAGGCATGTCAAATTGGTCCCTGTCCCCGTGGGGCTCACAATCTAAACAACCTAACAGTATGTTTTGAAGTGTGGGAGGAAACCGGAGTACCCGGAGGAAACCCACGCAAACACGGAGAGAACATACAAACTCTTTGCAGATGTTGACCTGAGTGGGATTCGAACCCAGGACCCCAGTGCTGCAAGGCAGATGTGCTACTCACTCAGCCACCGTGCCGCCCTATAACTCCTAGTCGTATATAGTGTTAATAGACTTTTGTTCCATATAACTATGTTTTTATCCTGTACCATCTTATTATATTTTTATATGTCCCCTATGATTTGTAAAGCGCTACGGAATATTATGGCGCTATATAAATAAAGATTATTATTATTATAGATGTCTATTTATAGAAGAAAATTTGTTACAGCCCCTGTTTTTGTAGCTTCTTGGGACAATTATAGTACTATTTGGGGCCGACGCCGACCCCAGACCCCCAACCACCCACAGAGTTGCCCAAGGCTGACGCTGCGCCCCAGACCCCATCCACAGAGAGGGCCAGAGCTGACGCCCGCCCATGACCCCTCCACCCATAAAGTGGGCCAGAGCTGACGCTGGCCCCAGACCCTCACCACCACCAACAGAGCGGGCCAGGGCTGGTGCTGAGCCCCAGACCCCACCCACAGAGCGGGCCAGAGCTGACGCTGGCCGCAGACACTCCACCCCCTGGACCCCCTCCCCCATAGACCTGACTGATGCCTGACACCGCTAAACTTATTAAATTTTTTTTTTTTTAAGGTGGGGGTGGGGGTGGGATTGGGGGCATAACGCTTTTTTTAAACTGTTTAATTTTTACTTTAAATGCCATTTTTTGGGTTTTTTCTAATTACTTTTTTTTTTTACAAGGTCGCATGTGTTCCCTGCTAAACTTATATATAGATCACAGATAACAGTGACCTAATGGTAACAGTCTATTGGATCACTGTTATCAGTGATATGTATACAGAGTCATGCATATAGCACCTTCCCTGCAGCCTCTCACACTGTATACAGGGGCTGCTCTGGCTACAAGATTGGTCTGTCACATAGACAGCCCAATCTTGTTCATAGCTCTGTGTGCACGGTCGCACACGGCCATGGGGGGGATGGGCGGAGCTACTCAGCCCACGGCCAATTCAAAATGTCATGTGACCTGTGCTCCGGTCACATGACTTTCCATCGGAGCCGCATGATAGCTCGGCAGGAGAGGAGGGACGGCACTATATTGTGGGTGTTGCCGAGTGTTGTCAGTTATATACCCTTACACCAATGGATGTATACGAACAGTTTTGTACACTTCACTGGCCACATATTAGTAGGTTATACGTGTCATCAACGAGGAATAGCTCGTAACACTGTAATTCTAATCAGCGCATCACCTGGCGGACACAACTCAGTGATGTTGAGGATGCTGACATGGTCAAGACCAATATCCTGCAGTTCAAACGCGCATCGTTGATGGGGAGATATTGAAGGTGATTTTGAGGCCTTTTTTTGAACGTGTGCATGTTTGTGGTGAGTGCCAGAAAGGGCTGACGTGGTATTTAGTAAGGAAATGAACTGCTGAGTCTTCGAGGATTTTCGACGCACAAACCCATTTCCTAGTGGTTTACAGAGAATTGTTACGAAGAAAAAGAATAAAACATCCAGGTTGTAGTGGCCATTTCTGTGGGCGGAAATGGGGAAATGCCTTGTTGATGCCTGAGGTCTCAGAGTGAGAATGGCATGATGGTTGTAGCTTTGATGGGGGATATAGAAAGGCAACAAGGATCAAGATCGACCCCGTTACAACCAAGGTAGGCCAGAAAGACGAGCATCTCTCGACTGCCACTAGTATTCGCGAATTTGAGGCGAGATGGTCGCTACAGCATGCAGAGACCACACGAGGGCCCTCCTTCGAGCTAAGAACATAGGAAACTGACGGGGGCTACAATTTGCACATAAGATCAAGCTATCGAAATTGGGCGTAGAAGATTGGACAAAACGTTGTCTGGTCTTGATGTGTGTTAGCTGTCCGATTTCTGCTGCGACACCCCTTCGGCATGGTAGGTATGGTCAAATTTGGGTCAACAACATGATAAGGCTGGATTCATCGCGCTGTATCAACGGGATTTCAGGCTTGGGTAGGTGGTGGTGTCATGGGTGTGGGGAATAATGTGTTCTGGCACATCTTTGTGCCTCGTGTACCAAATGAGAGATCGTTGCAACGCCCAGCCTACCTGCAGTATTGTTGTTGACCATGTCACATCCCTTATGAGCACAATGTACCCAACACTCTGATGGTACTTTCAGCAGCGATAATGCGCATGTCATCAAAGCTTGAATCATCTCAGACTGGTTTTGAACATTGACAATGAGTTCCCCACTGTACTCAATGGGCTCCACAGTCACCCGATCCAATATTAATAGAGCATCGTTGGGATTAGGTGTGGTGAACGGGAAGATTCATCATGGTGCTGCAGCGACAAATCTGCGGCAACATGGTAGATTGCATCATGTCAGATATGGACCATTAACTTCTGCAGGAAGCGTCCAAGACATTTATGTGAAGCTATGCCATGAAAGAATTGAGGCTAGTAGGTTATGACGGCAACAAGGGGTCCAACCACGTTACAGACATGGTGTTTGTACCTAATCAAGTGGTGTGGTGCGTTGTTATGAGCATTTTATTTGCTTATTATGAGTGGGTGGATGTGAGCATGTATTGGTGTATATGACTTATTTTGTGTACTTTCTAGAGTGAATGAACAGTTGTATGTAGGCTGTATCTGATGGTAAGTGTCATGAGCATCTTAATTAGTGTATATGACGGAAAGTGTACATGATGCATGTATCGGTGTATATGACTGGTAAGGTACTGGGCATGTATCGGTTTAATGACGGTTAAGTGTACATTGATGCATGTGTATTGTGATAGGACAGGGTGTACATGAGCATTGTATTGGTGTGGTTATGCGGTGAAGTTTGTAAAGTGAGCATGTATTGGGTATATGACGGTTAGTTGTACATGCGCATGTCTGATTGGGATATGACCGAAAGTACATGACGATGTATTGTAGTTGATAAACGGTATAGTGTGCATGAGCAGTAACTGGTGTATATGAAGGTGGTGTACAATGAGCATTGATGGGTATGTATATGACGGTGGGTTTTTCAAGTGCGTGTACTACATGTATATGTTTGGTGATATGACTAAGCTGTATATGAGCAGTTATTGGTTGTATACGACAGATATGATTGGGTATTGTGGGGGACAGAGTGTACTAGAGCATATATTGTCTTGATTGAGGTGTGTATATCGAGGAATGTATTGGTGTATATGACTGAGGGGAAGAAGCATGCATGTGGCGTATATGACTGTCCAGGTGTTACTTAAGCATGAATTGGTTATATATGTGCTAGTGTTGTAATAGGAGCATGTATGTATAGACCTGTGAGAGCTGTATCATGCAGCATGTATGGTGTATACTAGATTTGTATATATAAGCTATTGATTAGGGTGATTGTATATGCACCAGTCATTGTATTTCGAGCATGGTATGCCTATACATTAATGGGAAGTGTAAATGAGACGTATTATAGTTATGCTGAGCGGATCGTAGCACTAAGCATTTTTCCAGTAAGGTGTATGATACTCCTTGCATCACCATTTTTTTTTTTTTTTGGAGGTGTAATCTCAGCCGAGGCGGGAGTTGAAATCCTTCAGAATATAACACTGTAGTATAACTCTCAGTCTCGCATATTATATCTGTTCAATGACTGTTGTTCCAGTATAACGTAGTTTTTACCTGTACCATGCGTTATGTTATTTTGATATGTACCCTATGAGTTGTAAAGCGCGTACGAATATATGGCGAGATTAATAAAGATACCCTAGTTTATTATTAAGATGTTTTCTATTTATATAGAAGAAAATTTGTTACCAATGTCCCTGTAGCCTGGATATTTGTTTATTGGGACCCTCCTCAGACCAAAGAGTGCCAGCGTTTGTACTGTCTTGTGATATTACCAGGACCCTACATGTGAGGGGCCGAGTGGGACGCCCGACCAAGACCCACACACCAACCACCACAGATGCAAGGACCGCCGCTGGGCCCAACTGTACCTCATGAGGGGGCCAGAGTGACGCCCCCCCCCGTATCCACCCCCATTCGCACAAAAGCAGAGGTGAGGGCTCGCAGACTACCCACAGCTGAGGGCCAGACAATGTGATGACAAAGAAACCTCCACCCATAAAGAGGGTCCAGGGCTGACGAGTGGCCTCACGACCCCCCACCAACCACCCAAAAGAGGCCCTTGCGCGTGTACATGAGAACGCCAGACAGACTCCACCAGAGCTGACAGCCGCCCAAGGACCCCACCACCCACAAAGTGGGCCAGGGCGTAGCGATGGCTCCGACCCTCACCACCACCAACAGGGCTGGGCCCAGCGGCTGGGGGAGCCCCAGACCCCGCCCCAGCAGAGCGGGCCAGAGATGCGCTGCACGCACGACATTCTCCACCCCCAGGACCCCTCCCCCAAGACTGATGATGCTATGACACGCTATAACTTATTAATTTTTTTTAAGGGAGGGCTGTGGGGTGGATTTGGGTGGGCATAACGCTTTTTTTTTTAACTAGTTTGAATTTTACCTTTTAAATGGCCCATTTTTTGGGATTGTTTGTTATTACTAATTCCTTTTTTTTTGTACAAATCTGGTAGATGTGTTCCATGTAAACTTATGATAGATAACAGATAACCTTGGACCGATAGGTAACAGTCTATGGTCCACTGATGCTCGTGCATATTATACAGCAGTCATGCACTATAGCATCGCTTACCTGACACGTTCTAACACATGGTATTATAGGGGCGCTATGGCTACAGAGTGGTTCGTGCAAGCTAGACAGTCCCAATCTGTTCATATGTCTAGTGTGCACAGCGACCCGCCACATACGGCCATGGGGGGGGATGGGTCGGGAGGTCTCAGCCCACGGCCAATTCAGAATGCATGTGCACCTGATCGGTCACAGGACTTTCCATCATGGATGCAGCCATGATGCTTGACATGGATGTGAATCTCCCGTTCCGACCAATCCCAAGTGCTCTATTGGATTGAGATTGGATGTGCAGCCGACAAATCTGCGGCAACTGTGTGATGCCATCATGTCAATATGGACCAAAATCTCTGAGGAATGCGTCCAGCACCTTGTTGAATCTATGCCATGAAGAATTGAGGCAGTTCTGAAGGCAAAAGGGGGTCCAACCCGTTACTAGCATGGTGTACCTAATAAAGTGGTTGGTGAGTGTATATGAGCATTTATTGGTGTATATGATGGAGTGTATGCAATCTCAATCCAATAGAGCCTTGGGATTTTGGTGGGAGACGGGAGATTCACATCATGGATGTGCGAGCGCAACGCGTGCAACTGTGGTGTGCCATCCATGCATATGGACCAAATCTCTGTAGGAATGGTTTCCAGCACCTTGTTGAATCTATGCAGTGAGAGAATTGAAGGCAGTTTCTGAAGGCAAAAAGGGGGTCCAACCGTTATACTACAGTCATGGTGTGTACCTATCGTGTTGGTGACGTGGTATATATGAGCATTTATTGGTGTATATGATGGAGTGTATGTGAGCATGTATTGGTGTATATGACTGAGTACAAATAAGCGTGTATTGGTGTATATGATGGTAAGTGTACATGAGCATGTATTGGTGTATATGACGGAAAGTGTACATGAGCATGTATCGGTGTATATGACGGTAAGTGTACTTGAGCATGTATCGGTGTATATGACGGTAAGTGTACATGAGCATGTATTGGTGTATATGACAGTGGGTGTACATGAGCATGTATTGGTGTATATGACGGTAAGTGTACATGAGCATGTATTGGTGTATATGACGGTTAGTGTACATGAGCATGTATTGGTGTATATGACGGAAAGTGTACATGAGCATGTATTGGTGTATATAACGGTAAGTGTACATGAGCATGTACTGGTGTATATGACGGTGAGTGTACATGAGCATGTATTGATGTATATGACGGTGCGTGTACATGAGCATGTATTGGTGTATATGACTAAGTGTATATGAGCATGTATTGGTGTATACGACAGAATGTATTGGTGTATCTGACAGAGTGTATATGAGCATGTATTGGTCTATCTGACGGAGTGTATATGAGCATGTATTGGTGTATATGACTGAGTGGGAAGAAGCATGCATTGGCGTATATGACTGTCAGTGTACTTAAGCATGAATTGGTATATATGATGATGAGTGTAAATGAGCATGTATGTATATGACTGTGAGTGTATATGAGCATGTATTGGTGTATATGACTGAGTATATATAAGCATTTATTGGTGTATATGACAGTCATTGTATTTGAGCATGTATTGCTATATATAATGGTGAGTGTAAATGAGCATGTATATATAGGACTGTGAGCAGAGGTCGCACTAACATTTTTCCATAAGGGTTATAATACTCCTCTCACCATTTTTGAGGAGTAATCTCAGCCGAGGAGGAGTATGAAATTTTCAGTAATACAAATATATAACTCCTAGTCGTATATAGTGTTAATAGACTTTTGTTCCATATAACTATGTTTTTACCCTGTACCATCTTATTCTATTTGTATATGTCCCCTATGATTTGTAAAGCGCTACGGAATATTATGGCGCTATATAAATAAAGATTATTATTATTATAGATGTCTATTTATAGAAGAAAATTTGTTACAGCCCCTGTTTTTGTAGCTTCTTGGGACAATTATAGTACTACTTGGGGCCGACGCCGACCCCAGACCCCCAACCACCCACAGAGTTGCCCAAGGCTGACGCTGCGCCCCAGACCCCATCCACAGAGAGGGCCAGAGCTGACGCCCGACCAAGACCCCTCCACCCATAAAGTGGGCCAGAGCTGACGCTGGCCCCAGACCCCCACAACCACCCACAGAGCGGGCCAGAGCTGACGCCGGCCCAAGAACCCTCCACCCATAAAGCGGGCCAGGGCTGACGCTGGCCCCAGACCCCCCACCACCACCCAAAGAGCGGCCCTGCGCTGACACTGAGACCCAGACCGCACCCACCAGAGCAGCGGACGCCGTCCAAGACCCCCACCAGTCCACAAAGTGGTGCCAGGGCTGACGCTGGCCCCAGACCATCACCACCCACCAACAGAGCGAGCATGGCTGGTGTTTGAGCCCCAGACCCCCCCCCCGATCGGGCCAGAGCTGACGTGCTGGTCGCAGCCATTCCACCCTCCACCCCTGGACCCCTGCTCCCATAGACCTGACTGAGATGCTGACAAACTACCGCTAAATCTTTTAAATTTGTTTTTTTTTTAAGGGGGTGGGGGTGGGATTGGGGGCATACGCTTTTTTATAAACTGTATGTTAATTTTATACTTTAATGGCCATTTTGTTGGGTCTTTTTCTAATTACTACTTTTTTTTTTTTTACAAGGTCGCATTTGTTCCTGCAAACTTATATATAGATCACAGATAACAGTGACCGAAATGGTAACAGTCCTATTGGATCACTGTTATCAGGATCATGGATTACAGAGTCATGCATATAGCACCTTCCCAAGACAGCCTACATCACACTGTAATCCAGGGGCTGCTCTGGCTACAAAACAGTGTGGTCCTGTTCACATGACAGCCCATCTTGTTCATAGCTCTGTGTGCAACACGCGGTCGCACACGGCCATGGGGGGATTGGGCGGAGCTTAGCTCACTCATCCCACTGCCCCATTCAGAATGTCCATGTGACTGTGGCTTCCGGTCACATTACTTCCCATCGGAGGCCGCCGCATGATTAGCTTACTAGCTAGCTCTATTCCTAGCTTAAGTCTTTTGCATCAACAATCTGCTAGTCTATTGGATCACTGTTATCAGTGATATGTATACAGAGTCATGCATATAGCACCTTCCCTGCAGCCTCTCACACTGTATACAGGGGCTGCTCTGGCTACAAGATTGGTCTGTCACATAGACAGCCCAATCTTGTTCATAGCTCTGTGTGCACGGTCGCACACGGCCATGGGGGGGATGGGCGGAGCTACTCAGCCCACGGCCAATTCAGAATGTCATGTGACCTGTGCTCCGGTCACATGACTTTCCATCGGAGCCGCATGATAGCTTGGCAGGAGAGGAGGGACGGCACTATATTGTGGGTGTTGCCGAGTGTTCTCTGTTCCTTATAGTAAACGTAATTTATCCAGTCCACATTTTTATTGATTTGCACTTGGGGAATTATGGAAGCAAATCCGGCTGCAATCTGATCCTGAGCCTTGTATCGGTCTGGGACCCCCCTTGGGACACCAATACTATCTATGTAAACATCAGGGTCTTGTCCATAATCAGTGTTACTTAGTGACCTTTTTATCTTTACCTGTTTATTTTTATAAGTCGGATTTCAGGGTAACATCAAGAAAGGCAGGACTAATTTAACTAGGGCACATTGACCCCTCTATGATTGGGGGAGGCGGTTTCTCAGCTTACTATTCCCACAAAACTAAAAGACATCATAAAGGAAAGAAGTATGGTCGGACAACAAACCTGAGTCTATGGTGACAATCTCTTGGTAGAAATTTTTTTTTAAATACTCCTAGGGGAGTTTTGGCATTAGTGATGTCAGAGGATACACAGGTATAGTTTCCCTGCTCCACCCAGATTTCACCTGGGGGTCTTACCTTAGACTTAACATGAACTAAAGGTAGATATTCCAAACAATCAGAGGTATTCTGGCCCTTTAAAAGTTTCATTAAACAGGTCAGTTTATCTATATGTGCGGGATCACATAGGGGTGGGTGGTTAGATGAGGATTCGCCCCTGCACAAGCTATGCATCCGACTAATATGTTGTGTGGGCAGGAGAGGAGGGACGGCACTATATTGTGGGTGTTGCCGAGTGTTGCGGGCGTGAGCTGCGATCCTGGGCAGCAAGCGGCGGCAGCCAAGCACCCAGCCTGCAGATAACCACCAAGCGTATTTATAGACGCTTGTAGAGGCATTATCGCGATCTCTGACTGTGAGTGTATATGAGCATGTATTGGTATATATGATGGTGAGTGTAAATGAGCATGTGTATATAGGACTGTGAGTGTATATGAGTATGTATTGGTGTATATGACTGAGTGTATATGAGCATGTATTTGTGTATCTGATGGAGTGTATATGAGCATGTATTGGTGTATATGACTGAATGTACTTGAGTGTTTATTCCTGTATATGACAGTGAGTGTATATGAGCATGTATTGGTGTATATGGCGGTGAGTGTACATGAGCATGTATTGGTGTATATGACTGAGCGTATATAAGCATGTATAGGACAGAATGTATATGAGCATGTATAGGTTTTTTAAAAAGTTTTTATTTATGAATTTTTATTTTAAATCCAACAATAACACATTATAACATTAGACTACGGCGCAGCGTAGTAATACTTGAAGATAGCAAAACAGCATAGGCAAATATCGCATTCGGTCAAATGGCATTCCAGTATACATAGAGAATCCCAGTGGGTCTGGGTGATCATGATGTGTATCCCAAAACTCGTTATGTTCTGTCTGTATTGTCATCTGCACTGTAGGAGAAGAAAGCCATGCAGGGTGCAGGCGCCAAATACGAGAGTCACAGGGAGGACCAATCAGCAGAGTGAGAAACAAAGCAGAGTGGTCTGAGATACTACGGGGGCAGTGAAAAATAGAGTCAACCATGGGGAGCACGTCAGGAGAGCCGAAAGCCAGGTCTATTCGAGAAAAGGTCCTATGCACGGAGGAGTAAAAGGAATACTCTTTTCCCAAAGGATATTTCCCCCTCCAGAGATCTTTCAAGCTAAGGGATGTTATCCACTCATTTAATCTGGTTGATGCAGGGTCTACACCACTAGTGCGATCCAGAGATGGATCAGGCACCGCATTAAAATCCCCTATACATATTAACGGGCCTGGGGGCATGGCTGCCAATTTATCCGTCAGTGCTTGTAGAGGACCAGTATCAAAAGGAGGAGGGACATACACTGAGGCAATGGTAAAGGAGGACCCCCATAAGGAGCAATGCAATATAACAAAGCGACCGAAGTGGTCTATGGCCACCTGTAACACCTCTATTGGAAGGGATTTAGACACAAGTATAGAGACACCCCTCGCATATACTGAGTATGAGGAGTGGTAACCCCTAGCAACCCAGGCACGTTTCAGTGATAGAATTTTTTGGCCTGTAAGGTGCGTCTCCTGGATACAGACTATATGGGGAGACTGTTTTTTAATGGTATCCAAGATTAGAGCCCTTTTAAACTTAGAATTTAGCCCTCTAACGTTCCAGCTCATTACTTTAATTGGCGCCATAAGAGTGAAGGGGGATATGGGTCTGGCTGGAGGGTTGGAGAATTCGAACCTGCAAAGAGAAGTGGAGAGGACACAAACACATACAACCAAGCGCACCCACACGCACACAACTTTACCACAATAAACACATAAAAAAGCATTAACACATGCAGATCTGTATCCCAATTAGAAAGTAGAAGTAACCCCCTGTCTAACACTCTAACAACTGAAGTGCAGACCTATACCCTCGAACTATTTAACTACCAGGAACTGTGGTCCCTAACTAAGACAAACCCCAAAACTGCTTGTCCCGGGATCTTGACCCCTACAGTTAGGGGAATGAGAAGCAAATGATGGATAGCACATATAGCCTAAACACATTATAGGGGGGAGACCCCAATATTTTACTAGAGGGGGTGGAGGCGCCCACATTGAAACATTGTGGGACATGACCTCTGGTTATATTAGAACTAGAACTCTAGTTATGACACGCAGGCCCTTTTAGACTAGAAGGGACCTTGAGTGTACTCCAGCCCATGATCAAGGAGGAGGAACCGCCCCAGCACTTCCAGGGGCCCTAGGGGCTGCGTCCACCCAGCGCATGGCTTCGGACGGGGAGGTAAAGAAGCGGTCCTATCCAGTATATATGGACACATAATCATTACTTTGGCCCTCACAATTCCCCCCTAAATACTGAGCTTTTCCCTACACTTCACTGCGATTCGTTTTTCCTATAGGCTGTCCATGTGGTGGGAGAGGGGAGTGGATTACTTCACTGAGTCATTGACCCAACGTGCCCTTGTGACACCTGGATCGATTTCCCAGCACTAACCTTACTAACACATGGAGTCCTCCTTCTTTCCCTTACACTAAAGCTTCCACTATTGGGGAGGGGGCTGAGTATTCTGAGATCACAATGGTAGGTAGGTCATCTATCGGGGAAGAATTTGGGTGTTCCAGAGCTGGAACATCAGGCTGTTCTGACAGAACTGAGATCTCAGACAAATCGGGCAGATTTCTATTCCTCATGGACATATAACAAACAGACTGTTTATCGATATTCGGAAAAACTCCTTTAGCCTTGTTATTCGCAATTTTCTTGGTCAACTTCTTATACAATGGTATACAACAACACAAGAGAAATAGAGCCAGGATGAACATCCCGAGTAGTACCAATCCTATCTGTTGGAAAAGGGCCTTCCACCCTCCTGCCCAGCTAGTAAACCATGCTGCCCAGGAGGTATCTATCCCTGCATTTTCTTTCATCTCAGTTGCCAATGCTGTAATTTTTTTTATTGCTATCAGTGTCTTACCACCAGCTCCTGAATTCTAAGGGATGTAAGTGCAACAGTCTTCTCCTATCATTCCACACATTCCACCTTTTTCTGCGAGTATCATATCTAGGGTCATTCTATTTTGTAAAGTCATTCTAGTATTGGGGCCCAGTTCTTCCACAATACTGGTGAAAGCATCCCTACTGTAATTCACAAACCTCTGTTCATTATAGTAAACATAATTTATCCAGTCCACATTTTTGTTGATTTGCACTTGGGGAATTATGGAAGCAAATCCGGCTGCAATCTGATCCTGAGCCTTGTATCGGTCTGGGACCCCCCTTGGGACACCAATACTATCTATGTAAACATCAGGGTCTTGTCCGTAATCAGTGTTACTTAGTGACCTTTTTATCTTTACCTGTTCATTTTTATGAGTCGGATCCCAGGGTAACATCAAGAAAGGCAGGACTAATTTAACTAGGGCACATTGACCCCTCCATGATTGGGGGAGGCGGTTCCTCAGCTTACCATTCCCACAAAGCCAAAAGACATCATAAAGGAAAGAAGTATGGTCGGACAACAAACCTGAGTCTATGGTGACAATCTCTTGGCAGAAACCTTTTTCAAACACCCCCAGGGGAGTTTTGGCATTAGTGATGTCAGAGGATACACAGGTATAGTTCCCCTGCTCCACCCAGATTTCACCTGGGGGTCTTACCTTAGACTTAACATGAACTAAAGGTAGATATTTCGAACAATCAGAGGTATTCTGGCCCTTTAAAAGTTTCATCAAACAGGTCAGCTTATCTATGTGTGGGATCACATAGGTTTGGGTGGTTAGATGAGGATTTGCCCCTGCACAAGCTATGCATCCGACTGATATGTTGTGTGCCTTTACAGTATACCTTGCCCATTCTAACCATAAGTTCTTTCTTGGGACAACCTGAGTTTCCATAGAGAAAACTTCTTCCCATTTTAACCCGGGAACTGGTATTACCTCGCTTACTTTTTTCTGTAGTTCTTGATCTGCTCCTGCTATGTGATTTACTGGGGCACTTGTGGGTCTCAATTTAGCGTCCCGCAATTCGAATATCCCAAGCTTCCCATTTAGCGTCCCCCTATGGCATCCTAACACATATTTACCTAAATCTCCTGGGGAAGGCATTGTGATGCTTATAAACAAAGGAAGACAGTTGCCTGGGTATTTACATGTTCTAGTCGGGACTCCCCCCAGATACAGAGACATCCGGTCAAGGAGGGATTTGCCATGTTTGTCTGTCCTTGCCAACCCTTCTTGGGGTCTATATCCCCACTTTTTCCCTGTGTTCCACCCTACATCTGACCATGAATTACAGTTCTCATTCCCGGGACGGGTTACGCAAATATAAAACTGTGCTTCGCCCTTGTACTGGTATGATGGATCCCATCTAATGTCCTCTGTCCCTCGACAATCTACAACATCACAAAAATCAAAGAAATACTCTTCATACGGGGCCGTGGTATATACCCAAAAGGTTGTGATTTGGCAATTATCTGTGATTATTAAACAACTTAAACAGAAAAGGATATGGAGCTTCATTTTGTCTTCCCCTTGCAGTGTGACGCGTGTATCCAGGTGGGTTTCCCTTCAAGTTTCACTGCTGTAGGCGTTACCAGGACCACTGTGTAAGGTCCCTCGAATCGGGGTTGGAAGCAATATTTCCTAATATGCTTCTTCACATATACTTGATCACCTAGTTGGAAGTTGTGAACTACGTCACTTGATGACTCTGGAAGAGAAGCAACAACTGCAGCATGCAGATTAGTTAATTCCTTGGACAATTCAATTACATATTGTACAGTCTTATCATGACTTTCAGACAATTCTTGCTTACTTATCACGGGAAAAACTGGTGGTTTGCCAAACAAAATCTCATAGGGGGTGAGACCATGCTTAGCCTGGGCAGTGTGTCGGACATGATACAGAGCAATGGGGAGCAATTCTGGCCAGGGGAGGGGACTATCCTGGGTCATTTTGAGCAATTTATTCTTTAGGGTACCATTCATCCTCTCTACCTTTCCTGAGCTCTGTGGGTGGTATGGTGTGTGTAGGCCCAAATCTACTCCCAACATATTCCATAACTCTCTGAATATCTGAGAAGAAAAAGCAGGGCCCTGGTCTGACTCTATGACTTGCGGCACCCCAAATCTGCAAACTGTCTCAGTGATCAGTTTCTTTGCTGTAGTTTTTGATGTCATGTTAGCTACTGGGTACACCTCTGGCCATCCGGAGAACATGTTTACTACTACAAGTACATATTTGTGTTTTCCCTCCTTGGGTAGCTGGATGTGGTCCACTTGGATCCTTTGGAATGGGTATTCTGGTTTGGCAAGGTGTTGTAGGGGTACCTTTGCTGTAGGGGCGGGATTGCAGGTGGCGCATACAGTACAGGCCTGATTGTATGCGGCAATGGCAGGTCTGATTCCTGGGGCATAATAGATTCTCTGGATGCAGGCATAGGCTTGGTTCTTTCCCCGATGTGTGGCTCCCTTGGTGTATCTATATAAACGTTGTCATCTAGGTGCTTCTCTTAGACCTTCAGAATCCTTTGGGATTCTCTACCTTTTCTTATGTGTCTGATCAACCTTATCCCTGGGGATCACGAGGAAGGAATGCACAAATCTTATCACCGTGCACTCACCTTCCCAGCCTCCAGGCCTGACCTGACTCTCCTATCCCCACAAATACAGTACACACCAGACACTGCTATACAGGGTTACCTGTGCTGTCAATGTTAAAAAAAGGTCATTGTCTTGTTGCACCAACCGTAGGTAAAGTCTCCTACCCTGGGGGCATCCTGGTTACAGTGATAGTCATGGTTGGGGTGTCCCTGAGCATACAGTCAGTCAGAAGAGACCAGCTAGCAGGAAGAATAAGTAAGTTTGCAATAAAAAAACGTGGCAGCATGCTGGCTTCCCTCCTGCTTCACAGACGTGGCATTGGTCAGCAGGACTTGGAAAGGACCGTCGTAACAAAGCTCCAGACTCTCTCTCTGGTGTCTCTTTACCACCACGTAGTCTCCAGGCTCCAGGTTATGCATCCTGAGGTCTCTGTCTGGATCTGAAAAAGGAATCAGAAACACTTTTGCGGACCTTTTCCAAGGCCTGGCTCAACTGTGTGGCATATTCCACCTGGTTTCCTGCCATCAGCTATAGGGTCTGTGGGAAAGTAGGGGCCTAGTCTGGGTGCGCAGCCAAAAAGTACTTCAAAGGGGGCAATCCCATATTTCTGTTGGAGGTGGTCTTAACTGAATGGTGGGCAGCAGGAAAGCACTCGCCTGTTCTACACCCAGGAGGGACAAGGTTTCAGGTCTTTACCTGTCCAGTGAAGTGGGTTCTGCGACCGGACTCTATGGTCTCTGGAAGTCCAAACCTGCAGAAAAATCTCACTCACCAACTTCTTGGCTGCGGCTCTGGCAATAGCCTTGGTCATGGCAGAAGCTTCTGGCCACCCTGGAAAGAGATCAATGCACACAGGCACGTATTCCTACGTACCACTTTTTGGTAGCTGGATAAAATCCATCTGCAGTCTTTGGAAGGGATACAGCAGCTTGGGTGTCACCTTCTGTGGGGTCTTTTCCACCTTACCCGGCTGTGGCGGGCACAGACTATACAGGCTTTCACTAGTCTAGTGACAGGGGTAGTAATGCCGGGGCAAACCACTTGCGGTTTATGAGCACTAGCATGGCCATTTTGGATATGTGTGTGTTTCCGTGGGCTACTTGACTTACTGTCGGGTGCAGGGCTCCGGGCAGGCACACCCTCTCTCCCAGCATCCAGGTCCCATCGTCATCTGGGCTCCAGCTTTCCTCCACACTTCCTTCACTTCTGATGACACTCGGGCCACCAGGGACTGGAACACCTGTGGATCAAACTTTTAGCTCAGAACTCACCGCTGAGACTTCAGGACGGTCTCTAGGCTCCATCTGTGCAGCTGCCTTCGCCATCCCGTCAGTCACATCCTTGCCCTTGGCTTGTGGAGTTACCAAATTGTGTGTGCTTTTACTTTTATTATCCCCACCTCTCGTGGAAGTAAGAGAGCATCCATGAGCTCTTTAACCAGCGTGCCATGCTTAAAGGGGGTCCCTGCAGAGGTGAGGAAATCTCCAGCCTTCCATATGGGTTCATAGTCGTGTTTAGACCCCAGGACTATACCTTGAGTATAGATGTTCGTCCTTTTACCTTCCACCAGCTGTAGCGCTTCCCTGAGTGCCATCACTTCACCTCCTGCGCTGACCTGTGTGGAGGGAGTGGTTCTGCTTGTACTACCTCATGTGCACCACTGACCACTGTATATCCAGCATAGAACCATCTGTCCTCTCCTGCAGACCTGGAGCCATCTATGAGAAAAACTCAACATCTGGGTTACTCACCCTTCTCCCCCCCTCTCTGAATCCTGGAAGACTGGCAACAGAATGAAGGATTCAGAGCTGTGCAACTTATCAGTGTATCCTGGGGCATCAGGAGTGCACACTGGAGTCTGAGCTGTGATTCCTTTCTTCAGATGTTTGGGCTGTACTTGGGTGAGGACACTGTGCAAGGTAAGCGGAGTTTGCACTGTAACTGAGTGATCTAGGGTCTAGGATCAGCTCACTGGCCTTGCTGAGCAGATTGCTGGCTGCAGCTACTGACACATGAGGGGCCCCCCTCACGACTGAGTCTAACCGGGCCTAATAGTGGGCCACTGAGGAGGCCACCATGTTCCTGGGCTAAAACATCTATAGCATGGACTGGATACTCAAAGAGAAATAAAATAAAATATCTGGTTCAGTGGAATGTGCCTAGGGCCGGGGCAGACAGGATTTGTCAGCTTAGGGCTATAGAATACATCAATTGCCTCCTGACTAAGGGCAAATGGGGAAGTGGCAATTCAGTTTATCAAGGGGCAACATCAGGCTGGAGGCAGCAGACCTTATCCTAGGCCTGCAGGAGCTGGTCAGTCCTAAAAACATGTAAAGAGGCTCAGGGCCTCAGGGCAGGGGCACATTCTGGACTGCCAGCTTTCTTCCCTCTGTCAGGTGTCTGCCTGTGGCTGAGAAGCAGTGGCCTAGGAAGACCACCTTCTCCTGGCAGTACCGGAGTTTGTCTCTGGAAACTTTGCAACCCTTCTGGAACAGAAAACACATAAGGTCAATAAATGCATCCTGGCAAACAAAAACAGTAGGTCATCCGCATACTGGAAAGGAGAACATCCAGTAAGGGGCTAGTCTGTCAGTCTACTCCCTGTAGGGCCGTGGGGTATTGGCTGGGTGAGTTTTACCCCCCTTGTGGGAGTCTACATCAGGTATACTGGCATACTGAACTGGTAAAGGCAAATAGATACTGGCAATTTTCATGCAGGGGCACAGAAAGGAGAACATTTGCCAAATCAATAACCGTGAATAATTTGTCACTCTCAGGGACTGCTGCCAGTGTGGGACACTCATTAGCAGCTTGGAGATCATAGACCATCCTACATGTATGTTGTTCTTTCTGGGTCTTTTTCTTGACTGTGAATGGGTTAAAATCATCACTGGGCTAGCAGGGGAGGGTTTGACAATAAGAGAAGCTGTCTGGGGGGATGTTCTTGCTGACGTCCTCGTTAGTTACCGCCCCCCTATTAGAATATGGCCACTCACTTTAGTCACTTCAGTAATGTCTCCTCCCAGCAAGTGGAAGCACGCCCCCTTGAACTGGGCTCCTCCGGAATCGAAACTTTTGTCAGTCATACTTTGGTGTGGTCTGTGAAACACTAGTCTCTGTTTCCCTCTGTCTTTCAATCACAGTTCCCTCTATCGCCCCCCCCTTCTTGTAAACTTGCACTTGCAAAGTCACTGTCTGTTCTTCTCCCAAGCACAGCACAGATCGCTCCAAGACCAGTTCTCAGACACAAATTGCAAGCAGCTATGGAGAAATTTAGTCATCAAGGAATAAAATCTCTTTTTCTCAAATTCTCTACACATCAAAATCTCTGAAATGTCCCTTATCACCTGTCTCTTTCTCAACGAGCACTCTGAAGGATTCCTGTCACTCTGTCCTGGTGTCCGTCTGTCAAAGTCAGAGGCTCTAAGTGTCTATTTAAAAATCTGATCAAGTTTTTTTTTTTTCCTCTCACCGTCCTTTTAATTCTAATTCTTCTAATTCTTATTATGACTCCGCCCATTCCAGGTTTTGTAAACCACACACTCTACAGGTCCACCCTTCCGGACCGGGTTGTCCGCCATTATGGGGCTGTGGCTGGGCACATGGCACTGTCGCCATTTTGGTTCCGCATTTCACATCTCTTTCTAAAAGCTTCACATATCGATATAGCACTTCCGCTTTTGCTGAACTACCATCTCCTCGCACTTCTGACCATCATTCAACTTGCAATGCTCTGACCACTCTGTAGTGAGCCTGAGCAGCTTCCAGTATGCCCTTATCTTCTAACACACCTCTACTTGTGGTTAGAATTTGCTTCCACACTGAAGGCTGCAGCCTTCCCTTTGAGGGCATATCAACATACTTGTACAACCTCACACAATTGTTAACATACTTTTTTCCTTCCCGTTTCTCAACAAACCTGACTGCAGTCTCTGCCCCCTCGGGGAGGGTATGCACTTTCTTAAACACACCTAACATCATGTTCTAACAAGGTACACGTTAGTGTAGCTATTCACTCAACGCAGGGGCCCCGGCTCACCGTTGTGTATCAAGAAAATAACAAAGTCCCTACACTACCAAAGAAAACCTCTGACTACACATCCGTTAGAACCATTAATAGTTCAAAAACCGTGCTTCCCTCGGTACCTCAATCAGCCGGTCTCCTAGTGAGCCAATGCTATCTTCTTTCCGGTCTCTAACCCTAGACCACCTCAATTCCCTCCCCCCGTATAAAATAATAAAAACAATAAAACAATAAAAACAATAAAAACAATCCGGACACGTAACCAGTGCCCAATATCCCCAGAACAGAGGATGTCAATCTGTACTATTCTCAGTCCGCAAACTTCCTCCCCAGCTTCTACAGAAGGGGGGCAGAGACTCTATATGTCACAATGAAGCCCTTTACTTTCACTTTCCACCCAGAGGTCTGACTCAGTGCCTGAGAGAATGAGGCGTGGTGATTCAGTGACACACCATAGGGAAGTGTCACTATACATCAGTTCTGAACCATCCCAGCGATCACCGTAAAGAAAATGAGTCTCACCACTCAGACAATCAGCCCTTAGACCCGAAAAGTATCAGAAGCTACTAACTTATTCCACACCAATGATCACAGGGAAGTCCAACACATATATAATATGCATCAACTTACCGTGATTCAGTGAGGCCGCGGTCCTCTATTGGTGTGGACAAGCGTTCGTCCTCCGTCCTCTGGTTCGGGTCCTCGGGTGTACGGTATCAGCGGGGATGGCCCCACGTTCGGGCGTCAGCTGTCAGGGTCGGGCCAATCCCGCCTTACACTCTTCTCTCAGACACTCAGGATTCGCCCCTGCACAAGCTATGCATCCGACTAATATGTTGTGTGCCTTTACAGTATACCTTACCCATTCTAACCATAAGTTCTTTCTTGGGACAACCTGAGTTTCCATAGAGAAAACTTCTTCCCATTTTAACCCGGGAACTGGTATTACCTCGCTTATTACTTTCTGTAATTCTTGATCTGCTCCTGCTACGTAATTTACTGGGGCACTTGTGGGTCTCAATTTAGCGTCTCGCAATTCAAACATCCCAAGCTTCCCATTTTGCGTCCCCCTGTAACATCCTAGCACATATTTACCTAAATCTCCTGGGGAAGGCATTGTAATGCTTATGAACAAAAAAAGACAGTTGCCGGGGTGTTTACATGATCTAGTTGGGAACCCCCCCTAGATACAGAGCCATCCGGTCAAGGAGGGATTTGCCATGTTTGTCTGTCCTTTTTAACCCTTCTTTGGGTCTATATCCCCACTTTTTCCCTGTGTTCCACCCTACATCTGACCATGAGTTACAGTTCTCATTCCCGGGACGGGTTACATAGATGTAGAACTGTGCTTCGCCCTTGTACTGGTATGATGGATCCCATCTAATGTCCTCTGTCCCTCGACAATCTACGATATCACAAAAATCAAAGAAATACTCTTCATACGGGGCCGTTATCTGTGATTATTAAACAATTCAAATAGGAAAGGATATAGAGCTTCATTTTGTCTTCCCCTTGCAGTGTGACGCGTGTATCTAGGTGGGTTTCCCTTCAAGTTTTACCGCTGTAGGCGTTACCAGGACCACTGTGTAAGGTCCCTCGAATCTGGGTTGGAAGCAATCTTTTCTAATATGCTTCTTCACATACACTTGATCACCTAGTTGGAAGTTGTGGACTATGTCACCTGATGACTCTGGAAGAGAAGCAACAACTGCAGCATGCAGATTAGTTAATTCCTTGGACAATTCAATTACATATTGTACAGTCTTATTATGACTTTTAGACAATTCTTGTTTACTTATCACGGGAAAAACTGGTGGTTTGCCAAACAAAATCTCATAGGGGGTGAGACCATGTTTAGCCTGGGCAGTGTGTCGGACATAATATAGAGCAATGGGGAGCAATTCTGGCCAGGGGAGGGGACTATCCTGGGTCATTTTGAGCAATTTGTTCTTTAGGGTACCATTCATCCTCTATATCTTTTCTGAGCTCTGTGGGTGGTATGGTGTGTGTAGGCCCAAATCTACTCCCAACATATTCCATAACTCTCTGAATATCTGAGAAGAAAACAGGGCCCTGGTCTGGGTGATCTCACTGTATCTATATAAACGTTGTCATTTAGGTGCTTCTCTTAGACCTTCAGAATCCTTTGGGATTCTTTATTTTTTCTTATGTGTTTAATCAACCTTATTCCTGGGGATCACGAGGAAGGAATGCACAAATCTTATCACCGTACACTAACCTTCCCAGCCTCTAGGCTTGACCTGACTCTCCTATCCCCACAAATCCAATACACATCAGACACTGCTAATACAGGGTTACCTGTGCTGTCAATGTTAAAAAAGGTCATTGTCTTGTTGCACCAACCGTAGGTAAAGTCTCCTACCCTGGGGGCATCCTGGTCAGCCCTGTAAATACAGTGATAGTCATGGTTGGGGTGTCCCTGAGCATACAGTCAGTCAGAAGAGACCAGCTAGCAGGAAGAATAAGTAAGTTTGCAATAAAAAAACGTGGCAGCATGCTGGCTTCCTTCCTGCTTCATAGACGTGGCATTGGTCAGCAGGACTTGGAAAGGACCGTCGTAGCGAGGCTCTAGACTCTCTCTCTAGTGTCTCTTTACCACCATGTAGTCTCCAGGCTCCAGGTTATGCATCCTGAGGTCTTTGTCTGGATCTGAAAAAGGAATTAGAAACACTTTTGCGGACCTTTTCCAAGGCCTGGCTCAACTGTGTGGCTTGTTCTACCTGGTTTCCTGCCATCAGCTATAGGGTCTGTGGGGAAGTAGGGGCCTAGTCTAGGTGCACAGTCAAAAAGTACTTCAAAGGGGGACAATCCCATCTTTCTGTTGGAGGTGGTCCTAATTGAATGGTGGGCAGTAGGAAAGCACTCGCCTGTTCTACACCCAGGAGGGACAAAGTTTCAGGTCTTTACCTGTCCAGTGAAGTGGGTTCTGCGACCGGACTCTATGGTCTCTGGAAGTCTAAACCTGCAGAAAAATCTCACTTACTAACTTCTTGGCTGCGGCTCTGGCAATAGCCTTGGTCATGGCAGAAGCTTCTGGACACCCTGGAAAGAGATCAATGCACACAGGCACGTATTCCTACGTACTATTTTTTAGTAGCTGGATAAAATCCATCTGCAGTCTTTGGAAGGGATATAGCAGCTTGGGTGTCACCTTCTGTGGGGTCTTTTCCACCTTACCCGGGTTGTGGCGGGCATAGACTATAAAGGCTTTCATTAGTCTAGTGATAGGGGTAGCAACGCCCGGGCAAACCACTTATGGTTTATAAGCACTAGCATGGCCATTTTGGATGTGTGCGTTTCCGTGGGCTATTTGACTTACTGTCGGGTGCAGGGCTCCGGGCAGGCACACCCTCTCTCCCAGCATCTAGGTCCCATCGTCATCTGGGCTCCAGCTTTCCTCCACACTTCCTTCACTTCTGATGACACTCGGGGCACCAGGGACTGGAACACCTGTGGATCAAACTTTTAGCTCAGAACTCACCGCTGAGACTTCAGGATAGTCTCTGGGCTCTATCTGTGCAGCTGCCTTCACCATCCCGTCAGTCACATCCTTGCCCTTGGCTTGTGGAGTTACCAAATTGTGTGTGCTTTTACTTTTACTATCCCCACCTTTTTTGGAAGTAAGAGAGCATCCATAAGCTCTTTAACCAGCGTGCCATGCTTAAAGGGGGTCCCTGCAGAGGTGAGGAAATCTCTAGCCTTCCATAAGGGTTCATAGTCGTGTTTAAACCCTAGGACTATACTTTGAGTATAGATGTTTGCCCTTTTACTTTTCACTAGCTGTAGCGCTTCCCTGAGTGCCATCACTGCACCTCCTGCGCTGACCTGTGTAAAGGGAGTGGTTCTGCTTGTACTACCTCATGTGCGCTATTGATTACTGTATATCCAGTGTAGAACCGTCTGTCTTCTCCTGCAAACCTGGAGCCATCTATGAGAAAAACTTAACATCTGGGTTAATCACTTTTTTTCCCCCCTCTCTCTGAATCCTGGAAGACTGGCGACAGAACGGCAGGATTCAGAGCTGTGCACCCTATCAGTGTGTCCTGGGGCATCAGGAGTGCACACTGGAATTTGAGTTGTGATTTTTTTGCTCAGATGCTTGGGCTGTACTTGGGTGAGGACACTGTGCAAGTCATGTGGGGTTTGCACAATAACTGAGTGATCTAGGGTCTAGGATTAGCTCACTGGTCTTGCTGAGCAGATTGCTGGCTGCAGCTACTGACACATGAGGGGCTCCCCTTATAATTGAGTTTAACCGGGCCTAATAGTGGGCCACTGGGGAGGCCATCATATTCTTGGGCTAAAACATCTATGACATAAATTGGATACTCAAAGCGAAATAAAA
>WNYA01000098.1:56417-126599 GCA_019512145.1 Engystomops pustulosus
TTTTAATTCTAATTTTTTTAATTTTTATTATAATTCTGTTTATTTTAGGTTTTATAAATTATATATTTTATAGGTTTACCTTTTTGGATTGGGTTGTCTGCTATTATAGGGTTGTGGCTGGGCACATGGCACTGTCGCCATTTTGGTTTCGCATTTCATATTTTTATCTAAAAGTTTCACATATTTATATAGCACTTTTGCTTTTGCTGAACTACCATTTTTTTGTATTTCTGACCATCATTTAACTTGTAATGCTCTGACTATTCTGTAGTGAGCCTGAGCAGCTTTCAGTATGCCCTTATCTTCTAACACACCTTTACTTGTGGTTAGAATTTGCTTTTATATTGAAGGCTGCAGCTTTCCCTTTGAGGGCATACCAACATACTTGTACAACTTCACATAATTATTAATATATTTTTTTCTTTCTTTTTTTTTAATAAGTTTGACTGCATTTTTGCCCCCTTGGGGAGGGTATGCACTTTCTTAAATACATTTAATATTATGTTTTAATAAGGTACACGTTAGTGTAGTTATTCACTCAATGTTAATTTGTACTATTTTTAGTCCGCAAATTTTTTTCTTAGCTTTTATAGAAGGGGGGTAGAGACTTTATATATCACAATGAAGCTTTTTACTTTTACTTTCCACTTAGAGGTTTGACTTAGTGCTTGAGAGAATGAGGCGTGGTGATTTAGTGACATACCATAGGGAAGTGTCATTATATATTAGTTCTGAACTATCTTAGTGATTACCGTAAAGAAAATGAGTCTCACCACTCAAATAATCAGCTCTTAGACCCGAAAAGTATCAGAAGTTACTAACTTATTCTACATCAATGATTATAGGGAAATTCAACATATATATAATATGTATTAACTTATTGTGATTCAGTGAGGCCGCGGTCCTCTATTGGTGTGGATAAGCGTTTGTCCCCCGTCCTCTGGTTCGGGTCCTCGGGTGTACGGTATCAGTAGGGTTGGCCCCACGTTGGGCGCCAGCTGTCGGGGTCGGGCCAATCCCGCCTTACACTCTTCTCTCAGACACTCCAAATTAGTTGAGCATGCGTGCACGTTTGGATAAGAAAAGACAGAAGACTGAAGTTCTGTTTTATCTTAGGTTCATGCTCTTAACTTGCCGAACAGAAAAGATTACATACATGGCACAGGGTGTACACAGCAGTATATACCCCCTCAGATATTACATACATGGCACATACATACATTTGGATTAAATTAGCATATTAAAGTAATCCAATAAACAGTCACCTTGTCCAAGCCCCATTATAACCATAGGTCCTTCCCACATTCGTAGCTTCCCTCTTTCACAGTTCAAGATGGCCCCATCATTACTGGACCCCACCAATCAATCACCAAATCTTGATCCTGAGCATAACTCCAGGTTCTATATTTGTACGGCCATTAATAGGGACAAATTATGTTAGATGTGACCCGTAAAGCCCATGGTTCATATCTTACAACAAGCTAAACAACCAGAAGATGATTGTACTTACAGAGTAATAACAGGGACGTCTCTCCGGACATGATAGATGGTGGCGATGCTGTCGTGATTAAAAAGAGAAGTTGTTTTTTGTCAGATGATTTTTGTCAGTAAATCTCAGAAAGGAAGGAAGGAGAATTTCGAAATGGTAAAAATACTTTTCGAAAAAAAGCACCTTTCAGTTCATCTTAGAAACTTCACTCGCCACTCGCTCTGATAATAGATACTGGTGCACATCCGCCATTCTTATTAAAAAGGCCCCATTCTGACTAAATCCTGCTCTCACTCGTGGCACCAGCACCTAAGCCTATACCTTTATGAAACATTGGGGCACATGTATCATAGGTTTTTCGGCTGCCACTTTTTCAAGTTTCCTGAAGTTGGCCACTTAATCATTGCAATGTATCTTACGTTTTTTTCCCCTGTGTGATACATGTGATGAGTTGCACGTTTACTCTCACTTTTTGGGACTTTTTGTGGTGTGCGACTTTTTAGTCCCAAATAGTTGTTTACCAAATGTAAGTCTGGGTCTAGCATTGCTCTGTTTTGCGATTTATTAGGCACAAGAATGGGACAATTCCAAGCCCAAAAGTCGTACAAGTTGCACAAACATCAGGGCTACAAAGATAAATACGGCAATTGCATTACATCCTTGAAGCAGCTAATTTTGGTATTTGGTCATCTGCTTGATTCTGCGCCTAAAAAGACACAAACTGCAAAAGTTGCACAAAAAAAAGAAAAAGGTGCTTACTTAGCACACTCTGGCCCACGCTTATTAAAGCCCCTGCCGGGGCCGGCACTGGGTATACCCAGGCCAGTGCTTTGGCCCAGGGCTGCTGGTGAGGCCCACATGAGGAAGAACATAAGGAATCCATAGGGGGTCTTTATATAAAGTAACCATGAGGGGGCTGTTTGGTATGATAAAATAGGAAAAATTTTGAGGAGGAGGAGACAGGAAGAGTTTTAGTTTCAGAATTTTTAATGCCGCCATGTGAGCTCCCTGCAAAGTGGCCCACTAAGGCGATGTCGCCCAAGGGGCCTACTGAAACCTGGAGCCGACCCTGGCGCCTGCACCAGTTGTTTTTTATATATACAGTACACATTTTTTACAGCAAAAATTGCCCTGGAATTTAATCTTAGTCATATCTGCGAGGGTGTAATAGAATAAAAATAATATTATACTGAATTATTCTATGGTTCCAATTGAAAATACAGTTTTGAATGTTCTTGTATATCAATGACCACTTATATTCTGAAATTGTCCCTAATTCATTTTTTCATTTCATTAGTGAACTGTGTTTCAACTACTCGAATAATTCTTAACCAGAAAAACTCTGAACTTATTACCTTAGGGTACGTTCAGATGCCCGTCTATGGGGACGCATATACATCAGACATTACATACATGGCACAGCGTGTACACAGCAGTATATACCCCCTCAGACATTACATACTGTCTTTCTATGGAGAGGGAAAGGGTGATTAGCGCCCACCTCTTCTCCTTTCTATGCCCAGCTTATATCTCGGATCAGCACATGGCCATGTGCAAGTAGCCTAATAGAGCTAAGAACAGTGAAATTTTCAGTAAATTTGAAATCTCTAGGGCTGGTCCTCCCAAAGAAAGCAAATACAATCTGCAGGTAAATATCTCTAATTTCGCTTGGATTAAATTAGAAAATTAAACTAATTCAATAAACAGTCACCTCATCCAAGCCCCAACATAACCATAGGTCCTGCATACATTCATAGTTTCCCTCTTTCACAGTTCAAGATGGCCCCATCATTACTAGACCCCACCAATCAATCACCAAATCTTGATCCTGAGCATAGCTCCAGGTCCTATTTTTGAACGGCCAATAATAGGGACAAATTATGTTAGATGTGACCCGTAAAGCCCATGGTTCATATCCCACAACAAGCTAAACAACCAGAAGATGATTGTACTTACAGAGTAATAACAGGGACGTCTCTCCGGACATGATTGATGGTGGCGATGCTGTTGTGATTAAAAAGAGAAGTTGGTTTTTGTCAGATGATTTCTGTCAGTAAATATCAGAAAGGAAGGAAGGAGAATTTGCCCTGGAATTGTCCCCAATTCATTTTCCCATTTCATTAGTGAACTGTGTTTCAAACTACTCGAATAATTCTTAACCAGAATAACTCTGAACTTATTACCTTAGGGTACGTTCAGACGCCCGTCTATGGGGACGTATATGTGGCCTCAAATTTGCCGCCGCATATACATCCCCATAGACGGCAATGACGGCCCGGCAGCATTCCACGCTGTACACCGGGAAAAGATACAGCATGCTCTATCTCTTTGCGAGTGTGCGGCCATGCGCCACTGTTTCCTATGGAGGGGGAAGGCGTCACCTCCTCCTCCTCTCCAGCGCACGAAAACTGTAAAGATCTTAAAAAATCTCCAGCAACTAAACAGTATTTCCATCTTCCATAACCTGTGACAAATGCCTGACTTCCCCCCTTATTAAGTCAAAAGGAGGTATCAGGAATAGTCAGAAGCTTTGGTAGATGGTGATTCCCCCAAAGTGGAGTCTCCTCCATTTTTACCAGGCCGATTTTATCTGATCGGGTGAAAGGTAACTTGCACCAGCATCAAGATCTGTATCTCATCGAATTGATCAAAGGAGTCATTTAAATTAATATAATACTCAATCTTTACTGATTCCCATATCCTTACATATCAAAATTGGCTATGACAGGTATCTATACTAACTCCTCCCAGATGTTGTACGACTTCTGGCACAAGAGGAAGAAGCTGTGATTTACTCCAATTGATATTTAGCCCTGACCAATATCCAAATTTCTCTACTATCTCCATCACACTATGGACTGATCTTGACTAGAGATGGGCGAATCGATTCTAATGATTCTAACTTTGGTTAGAATTTCCGGAAAAATTCGATTCGTCACGAAGCCAAAGTTTATGCTGATTCGCGGTAACGAAGTTGGGTTTTTTTTCCCCTCATGTTTCTGCTAAATGGGCGCGAGAACAACGTGTTACATGGGGCAGAGAACTCAGGGAAGGAGAAAGGAACACCCCCGATGACATCTGCAGACCTGTAAGCCAATCAGCGACCGGCAGGCTTATGTGATGTCACACAGCCCTATAAAACCAGCCATTTTCTATCTCAGCACTTCACACTTCATGTTGTAGCGTCCAGCTGCTGCTATTGTACTGTGCGATTCTTGCTGCAATCCCTCGCTGTTCTCTAAGGGGGATCTGTACACCCCAAATAGCAGGTCTATTTAGTGACAAAATCGAATAGGAAGAAATCTGTTTTTTTTTATGCATCTGCAGTAGTGAGCTGTCCCTTGTGGGTTATCTGTATAACGCACATTGCAATACCTTTTGGGGGCTCTAGTTTACAGCCAGAAAACCACATAGTTTTTTTTTTTTAAAGTTTTTATTTATGAATTTTTCATTTTAAATCCAACAATAACACATTATAACATTTGACTACGATGCAGCGTAGTAAAACTTGAAGATAGCAAAACAGCATAGGCAAATATCGCATTCGGTCAAATGGCATTCCAGTATCAGAAATAGATGACCATATCAGTACATATACAGTATGTAAATGCCGCGGTCGGAACTTGATGAACAAACATTCAGTCACCCACTCAAGCAGACACACAAAGACAGAACACTAACATATCACACCACCCTCTCCACATAGAAAGAAAAGAGGGGGGGGGGGAGGGAGGAAAAAAAAAGGGGGGGGGGGAAGCCAGGCAAAGGATTTTGCTTATGATAGATACTTTACACCGCAGTGTTAGAGTTCATGTTCCATCTAGACCAAATAAATTCAAATTTTTGAGGGCATTGTCTGTTATTGTATACAGAGTAATACATAGGGATAACCTTGTTAACCAGCGAAATCCATTTCTGTAGGGGAGGGGGGTCACGATCCTTCCAGGACATGATCACCACCTTACGAGCGTAGTACAGGACGAGTCTAAAGAAGATCCTATCATAATGGCCACCAATGATCTCATTTATTACTCCCAAAAGGCAAACCTTGGGGTTGTCTATATGAGGAAAGCTAAAATGACTGTTGAGGA
This sequence comes from Engystomops pustulosus, assembly GCA_019512145.1. Lineage (NCBI taxonomy): Eukaryota > Metazoa > Chordata > Amphibia > Anura > Leptodactylidae > Engystomops > Engystomops pustulosus. The sequence continues at coordinate 61,998 of WNYA01000098.1, forward strand.
AGGTTAGCACCTCTGTCCAAAATGCACTGACCCTGGGGCAGGCCTACACACAATGTAAGAAAGAACCGCAAGCCACCTGACATCTGAAACAAGTATCATCCTGTTTAGCCCCCATACGATTAAGTCTTGCCGGGGTGTAGTAAATTCTGTGAAGAAATTTTGTTTGCACTAGGAAATCCCTAGCACTCACCACTGAGTCAAAGTATGAGTGCTCAACTTCCCCCCATTCCTCTTCTGAGAGGTCCGGGATATCCTCCCTCCAGCGCTCATGAGCCCGATCAAATGGTCTAATTCCCTGTGCTTGCAGAACAGTGTACACTTGTGTGAGAGTTCTAGATAGATCAGGGGTTCCTAGCAGGGTTTCCAGTTTAGTGAATTCAGTTGTCAGTTTAGTGGACCCAAACTGGGCCTTAAAGGCGTGCCTCAGTTGGGAGTAGTGGAAGGAAGCCATGGGGGACAGGGAAAATTTCTCCCTCAGTTCACTAAGGGAGAGTAGCTCGGAGTTTGAGGATAGCAATTGACCGATGAACTTGACACCTGCAGCCCCCCACATCGTCCACCCAGGTAGGGAGAGAAAGTGTGGGAACCAAGGGTTTAACTAAATGGGAGATCGGGGAGACACAGGAGGGGGAGAGGTGGGGCTGACTAGTAAATGAGCTCGTTGCCAGCATACTGCTACTGTGCGCAAAGGAATTGGGATTGAGGCCAGGGATTTGTACCTATAGAGAAGGTTCGTAAGAGCTTCATATGACCCCATCAGAGACCCTGCCAAAGCAGTAGCTGCATTCCCCCTATCTATGTCAATCCACCATTGTGCGTAGACAAGTTGGGACGCCAGGTAGTAAAGGTATAGGTCAGGTGCCGCTAGTCCACCTCGGGATCTAGGAGCCTGCAGCACGGCCAAACTGAAACGTGGGCTAGTCCCTTGCCAATAAAAAGATCTTAAAATATTGTCTATACGTTTAAATAGTAGTTTGGGGAGTAGTACCGGGCAGGAGTGGAGTAGGTATAAAAATTTTGGTAGAAAAATCATTTTAAAAATATTAATGCATCCATATAGGGATATGGGTAATGTGGACCATGCTTGCAGCCGTTTCTCTGTGTTTGCTATCAGGGGGTCAATATTTAATACAACATATTCCTGAACCCTGTGGGACACCCTAACACCAAGATATCTAAAGCTAGATACCACCTGCAGGGGTACAGAGAGATTGAGATTGGTATTGCCGGATAGAGGGAAAAGGACTGACTTATCCCAATTTACCCGTAGGCCTGAGATGGAGCCAAATCTGTCTATTATGGAAAGAAGGGACACTAGGGAAGTGCCAACATCTCCAAGGTATACTAAGGTGTCGTCGGCGTATAGAGAAACTTTTTCTGTGATCGTCCCCCATACCAATCCAACTATATCAGCGGAGAGGCGAATAGCCACAGCAAGGGGTTCAATGGCCAATGCAAAAAGTAACGGGGACAACGGGCAACCCTGCCTGGTGCCCCGGCCCATGGGGAAGGGAGCAGACACGTTTAGGTTAGTTCTGACCCTGGCTTTCGGACCCTGATATAGAAGCTGGACAAGGGCCAGGAATCTGGGGCCTATTCTCATTTTAGCCAGGATTGCCCATAGATAAGGCCACTCGACAGAGTCGAAGGCCTTGCAATTGTCAAGTGATAGAACAAAGCCAGGATCAGGAGAGCCCTCTGCTGCTTCTATGTTCAGGAATAGTCTCTGAATATTAATATCCGTTCCCCTGCCGGGCATGAAACCCGTCTGGTCCGGGTGCACCAATGACAGAATCACCTTATTCAGTCTTGTTGACAAGATTTTGGCTAGGATTTTTACGTCGGTGTTAAGGAGAGAAATAGGGCGATAGGAGTCAGGGAGAGAAGGGTCTTTCCCGGGCTTCGGGAGAACTACTATTAAAGCTTCTCTTATAGAGGAAGGCAAAGAGCCATGCTCCAGGGCTGTATTAAAAACTTCTCGCAGCTTAGGGGCCAAGAGTTCACATTTACTCCTAAATCATTCTCCCCCCAACCCGTCTAAACCTGGTGTCTTACCTGTTGGGAGAGACTGGATAGCTAATTCCACCTCCTCCGCTGAGACAGGGGAGTCGAGTTCTGATGATTGAGCAGGGGTTAAGCGCCACAGAGGAAGATCATCTAGGAAGGCGTCCATCTCGGCAGCCGAGGCAGAGATGCTAGGACTGTATAGGGAAGAGTAAAATTCCTTAAACACCCTATTTATGGAGGTAGGGTCATGTACCAAGGCCCCATTCGCATCTGCTATAAAGGGGACTGATGCACACGGTCGTTCCGCCCGGGAGAGGTATGCAAGTAATTTACCATTTTTGTCACCAAATTCAAAAACTGAGGCTTTAGAAGCCAAAAGGCGTTCACCAGTGCACTCCTTGGTCAGTGCAAGAAGCTCCCGCTGTACCTGCTCCCAGGCCCTCTTATTGTCACCACTGGGATTCTCTATGTATCTTTTTTCAGCATCCTGTAATGAAGAGTTCAACCCTCTTTCTCTATCACCCATGACCCTTCTATGCCTCGCCACCCCAGAGATGATCGCCCCCCTCGTAGAGGACTTGTATGAGTCCCATAGTAGCAATGGGTCTGGGTGATCATGATATCCCAAAACTCGTTATGTTCTGTCTGTATTGTCATCTGCACTGTAGGAGAAGAAAGCCATGCAGGGTGCAGGCGCCAAATACGAGAGTCACAGGGAGGACCAATCAGCAGAGTGAGAAACAAAGCAGAGTGGTCTGAGATACTACGGGGCCAGTGAAAACTAGAGTCAACCATGGGGAGCACATCAGGAGAGCCGAAAGCCAGGTCTATTCGAGAAAGGATACTCTTTTCCCAAAGGATATTTCCCCCTCCATAGATCTTTCAAGCTAAGGGATGTTATCCACTCATTTAATCTGGTTGATGCAGGGTCTACACCACTAGTGCGATCCAGAGATGGATCAGGCACCGCATTAAAATCCCCTATACATATTAACGGGCCTGGGGGCATGGCCGCCAATTTATCCGTCAGTGCTTGTAGAGGACCAGTATCAAAAGGAGGAGGGACATACACTGAGGCAATGGTAAAGGAGGACCCCCATAAGGAGCAATGCAATATAACAAAGCAACCTAAGTGGTCTATGGCCACCTGTAAGTGAGGAGTGGTAACCCCTAGCAACCCAGGCACGTTTCAGTGATAGAATTTTTTGGCCTGTAAGGTGCGTCTCTTGGATACAGACTATATGGGGAGACTGTTTTTTAATGGTATCCAAGATTAGAGCCCTTTTAAACTTAGAATTTAGCCCTCTAACGTTCCAGCTCATTACTTTAATTGGCGCCATAAGAGTGAAGGGGGATATGGGTCTGGCTGGAGGGTTGGAGAATTCGAACCTGCAAAGAGAAGTGGAGAGGACATAGACACATACAACCAAGCGCACCCACACGCACACAAATTTACCACAATAAACACATAAAAAAGCATTAACACATGCAAATCTGTATCCCAATTAGAAAGTAGAAGTAACCCCCTGTCTAACACTCTAACAACTGAAGTGCAGACCTATACCCTCGAACTATTAGGGGAATGAGAAGTAAATGATGAATAGCACATATAGCCTAAACACATTATAGGGGGGAGACCCCAATGTTTTACTAGAGGGGGTGGAGGCGCCCACATTGAAACATTGTGGGACATGACCTCTGGTTATATTAGAACTAGAACTCTAGTTATGACACGCAGGCCCTTTTAGACTAGAAGGGACCTTGAGTATACTCCAGCCCATGATCAAGGAGGAGGAGCCGCCCTAGCACTTCCAGGGGCCCTAGGGGCTGCGTCCACCCAGTGCATGGCTTCGGACAGGGAGGTAAAGAAGCGGGTCCTCTGACAATCTATCACACGGAGACGTGCAGGGAAAATCATCGAATATTTGTATCCCTTATCCCTTAGACGACTGCGAACCTCATAAAAATGGGTGCGCTGCTTCCGCACCGCAGCAGAAAAATCAGGGTAAAATGCTATTCTGCTATTACCTAAGAGAATCTCCCCTTTGCCTCGCAGGATTGCGTCCCTATCCCTAAAATGTAGCAATCTGACTAGGAACTCCTAGGATTTCCCCCCGGAGGGCCAGGGCGGGATGGGACTCTATGGGCCCTTTCTACCGTGAAAAATTGCGAGAAAGTCTCTGCAGGGAGCAAGTCCTTCATCCATTTTTCAAAAAAAGCGACTGGGTCCGGACCCTCAGCTTTCTCGGGGAGACCAACAACTCTTATATTGTTGCGCCTTAGGCGATTCTCAAAATCATCCGCCCTATCTGCGGCGGCAGCCATCTGGCGTTGTAAATCAGTAATCTGCGCGGGCATTGGTCTCTGGACGTCCTCAACATCAGAAATGCGGCGCTCCGTCTCGGTTATCCGCTCCTTAGCTTTATGGACGTCATGTCTCAATATGACAAAGTCCTGGCGGAGCTCATCAACCTTATTAACTAGTTTAGATTGGCAGGAGTTAATGGCCGCTAACACCTCAGCAAATTTCTTGTCAAGCACCTCAGATGGATCCGTGGGAATGTCCTCCGGGTTGTCAGGTTGCAATGGGCTCTGAGAACCATCAAACATGGAGGGGGAGGGACCAGGAGACCCTTGAGGAGAGCTAGGCTGGGTTCGGGAAAACTTGCCCAGTTTCCTTGCCGCGTTGGATTGTATTTGTGCTAAGACAGCTTGTGAGGTGGAGCATGACTGGTTATCCAGGGGATCCAGGGAATGGAACAGGGGGTCTCAAGGAACAGATTCATCGTCGGATGGCGGCGCAGAGGCTCCTGATGGCGCCTTACTTTGTTAAGCTGTTCTCCTCCTGTTGCCCATTATACTATCCGTGTGAATTACAAGCATAAAACACCAGGAGCCCAGTAAGCTTTCAAGGAGGATTGGATTAGACAGTCACTATGGACTCAGCAGGGCAGGCAGCAGATGGGGTGAAACAGGGCTCTATTTAGTATAGTGGTAATTACCACTACAGTGCCAGATAGTGATGGGGTCAGGGGGGATCAGGGAGGACTCTTCTACACTGACACGAGTGGGCTGTGTCAGGAGAGGCTCTGTGGCTAGGGGGGCAGTCAGGCAGCCTACCTCTCTTCAGCAGACGCTCCGGTGAGGCAGGACCCCGAGGCAGCGGATTCAGATGTAGGTTCACAGCGTCTCGGCCGGCGGCAGCGCCTTGAAGGCAGGAGGAGGAAGCGCGCACCATGTGCCGCACGCGCCACACTGCAGCGGCCGCCGTCTATCGCGGTCAGGAGGACCGATTCCGCGCCAGCCGCCGTACACCAGGTCCTGAAGAGAAGAAGCTCAGAGGCACAGGTAGCAGGGTCTGACTCTCCACGTGTCCCCCCCGCTTCTGGAACGGCGCCCGGACTCTGGAGTGGTCGCGCCACTGCAGCTGGGGCTCCAAATGTCAGGTGTCACCCCGTCCCCGATGTTCCAGGGAAGGCTGGAGCAGGTGCCCAGGTAAGTGAAGCCACGGATGGCTATCCAATTTTCAGGATGGAGGTTAGGATCCCGGGAGCTCGCTTGTATGCGTCCTCCTAGCTAGGCATTCGGCCACGCCCCAAATCCACGTAGTTTATACAGTGATTTTCGCTGAAATTATACTGTCAGTTGTGGGGTATCTGTACAACGCACATTGCAATACCTTTTGGGGGCTCTAGTTTTCAGCCATATTCACGTGTCAAATCCACGTAGTTTATACAGTGAAATGAGTCGGGGTTCTAACTACCTGCCTCAGCTACTATTCTGATGCTGCCACCCGCCTGATGCCACACATCTGCTGCCAGTTGCACCATCTGCCTCCTACCATCTTTACCAGGGACTGGAATTGTCCACCACCTCCACACTATATCATGGTGCCACTATGCAGGCTCCTGCTGCTTCTGATGCCACCTTCACACTATATCATTGTGGCACTCTGCAGGCTCCTGCTGCTTCTGATGCTACCTTCACACTAAATCATTGTGCCACTCTGCGGGCTCCTGCTGCTTCTGATGCCACCTTCACACTATATCATTGTGCCTCTCTGCAGGCTCCTGCTGCTTCTGATGACACCTTCACACTATATCATTGTGCTACTCTGTGGGCTCCTGCTGCTGCTGCTTCTGATGCCACCTTCACACTATATCATTGTGCTACTCCTACTGCTGCTGCTGCTACTGATGCCACCTTCACACTATATCATTGTGCCACTCTGCAGGCTCCTGCTGCTGATGATGCCACCTTCACACTATATAATTGTGCCCCTCTGTGGCTTTCCCTGTTACTTCCACCATGTTGCTGCCACCTGTGGGCTCCTGCTGCTGCTTCTGCTGACACCACCTCCACACTCTTATCATTGTGCCACTTTGTGGCCTACCATGTTTCCGCTACCTCCATAATTTGTCATTGTGCCACTCTGCAGCCTACTCATGCTGCTGCCAACTGACCGCTGTCTCCCTGGAACACCCTGTGATTTCTATAATGCTGTTTTCACCCTCCATCACTCTTTGACGTTGCCACCAGTTTGGTTTTCCCCTTCATTTCATCTGTCAGAAGGATGAAAAGCTTCAGGATTGATATCCAAAAGCAGGAGTGGATACAGAACACAGAGGACATGCAAGTATCCCATTTGCTGCTCATCTCTATTCTGGATCAACTCCAGAATTGGCTTTTTGGCTTTAGCAATACTGATGGATTATTGACCGATTGAAAGAGGACACTGAAAAGAAGGGCAAAATAATCAGTGACGTCAATGCAAAATTACTGCCGACATCCTCTGCACTCTTTTGGGGGGCTTTCCACATGTATCCACGTTTAGCAGAGCAGGTTCTGCCGTAATCTATGGAATCATCTGATGTCAGTGTAAAAAGAGTGCACTCTTTGATGTTATAGTGGGATCTTGGCCCTCAGCTCGGTCCTTTCGAGCTGGCACAGATGTTACCTTCTCAGGGTGCGTTCCAGGTTCACTTATTTGGTGAAGTTGGCCTCTGTAAGTGCCCATGGAAGTGAAGAGTGAAGCGATTCTAAGAACCACGGCTGTCATGTGCGTGTCATACTAAAACACAGCATTGTTTGAAGACCAAACCACGCTCCCTGTGCATATTTAAGCATGGCACAACGTTCTACAACACCCTACAGGCTCACTGCAGCCAGGAATTGCCTGTTTAACGTGATTCCTTTTGATTCGATTCGGGTCAAATCAAATTTTTTCGGAAAATTTGGCGAATCGGGACAAAACGAATTTTAACAAATTCGCCCATCTCTGATCTTGACGTTTCCCGTAAGTGTAGATTAAGGTTTTCAGCTTAAAGACTAAGTTTGTCCCTTAATCCCTCAAACCCCCTAGCTTTAACTCTTTTGTCTTCACGAATCAAAATTGCTAATGGCTCAATAATCAGTGCGAAGAGTAGAGGAGATGGAGTGGCGTCCTTGGTGTGTGCCTCTAAAAAGATCAAATTGAGTTGAGGCATTCCCGTTCACTATAACTTTGGCCTTGAGCGCATTGTAAAGACATTGGGGCACATTTACTTACCCGCCCCGTCACGATCCCCGCCGTGCATTGTCCGACGAGGATTCAGATATTCCGCGATTCACATAGCTTGTGTACCCGATTTCCGGCATCCGTCGCTTCCCCCACTGAGGTCTGTCAGAGTTCACCTTCTTCTTCCTGCTGCATGTGAGTGCTGATCTTGCGACACAATTTGGTTTTAAAATTCCGCAATTTGTCCAAATCAGTCGGGTTGTCCGACGTTCACGCCCCCCGATTTGTGTCGCATGCAAGCCGGCGCCTGCACCAAAAACCAGGGCCAATTCAGGGCAAAATGGTAAAAAGTCGGGAAACCCGATGAAAATGCGGTGTTACTAAATGTGCCCCATTGAATCCTATGCAAAAATTGGAGACCTAAACCCATAGTACCTCCTAGAGGGATCTCAACTCCACCTTGTGGAACGCTTTAATAGCATCCAATACCAAGATGGAGCGGAGCTCCCATCCCCCATCTAAATGGCAGTGAATAATCTTTGCATACAGTCACTGCATTTCTACCAAGCATAAAGCCATTTGATCTACATGTATGATATCCAATATAACGCTTTGTAGACGGTTGGCCAGTATCTTTATATCCTTAATCAAAAGGGATATTGGTCTGTAGGAACCCTAGGAATCTATAGACTCATTGGGGCAGATTTACTTACCTGGTCCTGTCGCGATCCAGCGGCGCGTTCTCTGTGGAGGATTCGGGTCTTCCGGCGATTCACTAAGGTAGTGCGCCCGATGTCCACCAGGTGTCACTGCTGCGCTGAAGTCCGTCGGAGTTCACTGAAGTTCACCAAGCCATCGTGGGTGCATTTAAGCGCGTGTCAAGCGACACTTTTTTTTAAAAGTTCCGCAGTTTTTCCGAATCCGTTGGGTTTTCTTACGGCCCCCCGTTTTGCATCCGGGGGCAATTCAGGGAAAATCGTTGCAAATTGGAAAAAATACGGGTAACCCGACGGAAAAACGCGATTCGGGCCCTTAGTAAATGACCCCCATTTTCTTTATTTTAGCATGAATATAATATTGGTCTCTGCAATAGAATCAGAAACCTAGAATCCAGAGAATTGTTTATGAACCAATAATTTTGTGTAATCATGCACCAGTGGTAGTGACTATATGTGTTTGAGAGTAGGTAAATCCACATTGATTGGCCATTTTAGAGTCTCAGCTGGTCATAAAAAAGGAGATTGTAAACTTTTGGTCATCTAACAAGGAATCTACAAATTATCTGGTAGCTTGGGATTCCATAAAAGGTCACATTAGGAGAACCCTGTTTAAAGCTATACAAGTAGCAAAACATCATCATTATCAGCAGGAATCTAATCTTAAGGCAGAATTAATATCCGCAGAAAGTAAGTTGTGTAGGAGATCAACAGAGGAAACAAGGTAAAAGCCCAAAATAAATATAAAGAAATTTTGGATGCTAAAAGTCAATATAAGTCTTTCTTTCAGGGTTACCATTCATTTGTTGAAGGGGGTAAGCCTGGAAAAATATGGCTAATAAGATTCAAAATCCAAGGAAAAATAATTATATTTCAGCAATTAGAGGCTTCGGATTGAGATCTGGTGACTGTGGAGGCCATTTGAGTCCAGTGACCTCATTGTCATGTTCAAGGAACCAGTCTGAGATGATTCCAGCTTTATGACATGGCGCATTATCCTGCTGAAAGTATCCATCAGATGTTACAGGGTACATTGTGCTCATAAAGGGATGGACATGGGCAGCAACAATATTCAGGTAGGCTGTGGCGTTGCAACGATGCTCAATTGGTACCAAGGGGCCCAAAGAGTGCCAAGAAAATATTCCCCACACCATGACACCACCACCACCAGCCTGAACCGCTGATACAAGGCAGGATGGATCCATGCTTTCATGTTGTTGATGCCAAATTCTGACCCTACCATCCGAATGTCACAGCAGAAATCGAGACTCCTCAAACCAGGCAACGTTTTTCCAATCTTAGTTGGACAGGTGTACCTAATAAAGTGGCCGGTGAGTGTATATGAGCATGAAGAAGCATGCATTGGTGTATATGCATTGGTGTACTTGAGCATGGATTGGTATATATGATGGTGAGTGTAAATGAGCATGTATGTATATGACTGTGAGTGTATATGAGCATGTATTGGTGTATATGACTGAGTGTATATAAGCATGTATTGGTGTAAATGACAGTCAGTGTATTTGAGCATGTATTGGTATATATGATGGTGAGTGTAAATGAGCATGTATATATATGACTGTGAGTGTATATGAGCATTGATTGGTGTATATGACTGAGTGTATTTGAGCATGTATCGCTGTATATGACTGAGTGTATTTGAGCATGTATTGGTGAATATGACGGAGAGTAATAAAGCATGTATTGGTGTATATGATGGTGAGTGTATATAAGCATGTATTGGTGTATATGACGGTAAGTGTACATGAGCATGTATTGGTGTTAATGACGGTGGGTGTACATGAGCATGTATTGGTGTATATGACAATGAGTGTATATGAGCATGAATCGGTGTATATGATGGTGAGTGTATATGAGCATTTATTGGAATATATGACGGTGAGTGCATATGAGCATGTATTAGGGTAAATGAGTGAATTAAATATGCATTGCAGGCCTGCCTTAAAAGGAGCAGCTAACATTGTTTCAGTGATTGCTCCATTGCTCCACAACATGTAGTCATGTTGTCCCTTAGCAACGAGATAGCTTCCTCGGATACGGCCATAAGATCATTTCAAGACATTCTTAATATAAATTACAAGCAGCATGGAGAATTTAGCCTTAAGAATAAAATTTTTTTTCCTTAAATTCTCTATATATTAACATTTTTGAAATGGTTTTTATCATTGTGTCTTTTTTCTCACGAGCACTCTGAGGATTCCTTCACTCTGTCCTGGTTCCGTTTGTTAAAGCAGAGTGCTCTAAGATTCTATTTAACAATCTAATTAAGTTTTTTTTTTTTTTTTTTTTTTTTTTTTTCACCGTCCTTTAATTCTAATTTTTTTAATTTTTATTATAATTAGTTTCTTTTTAGGTTTTATAATTATATATTTGTATAGGTTTACCATTTTATGGCTTGGGTTGTCTGCTATTATAGGGTTGTGGCTGGGCCAATGGCACTGGATCGCCATTTTGGCGTTTCGCAATTTCATATTTTTATCTAAAAGTTCACATTTGATATAGCACTTTTGCTTTGCTGACTACCATTTTTTTTGTATTTCGACCATCATTAACTTGGTAATGCTCTGACTATTCTGTAGTGAGCCTGATCAGCTTTCAGATGCCCTTATCTTCTAACCACCTTTACTTGTGGTTAGAATTTGCTTTTATTTGAAGGCTGCAGCCTTTCCCTTTGAGGGCAAACCAACATACTTGTACAACTTCACAATAATTATTAATATCTTTTTTTCTTTCTTTTTTTTTAATAAGTTTGAGCTGCAATTTTTGCCCCCTTGGGGCATGGTATGCCTTTCTTAATACATTTAATATTATGTTTTTAATAAGGTACACGTTAGTGTAGTTATTCACCTCAATTTAATTGGGACTATTTTTAAGTCCGCAAATTTTTTTTCTTAGCTTTTATAGAAGGGGGGTAAGACTTTATATATCACAATGAAGCTTTTTACTTTTACTTTCCATTAGAGGTTTTGACTTAGTGCTTGAGAGAATGAGGCTGGTGGAGTTAGTGACATCCATGGAAGTGTCATTATCTATTTTAGTTCTGAACTATCTAGGAGTACCGTACAGAAAATGAGTCTCACCACCTCAAATAATCAGCTCCCAAAGCTTACCGAAAAGTATCAGAATTACGAACTTATTCTACATCAATGATTATAGGGAATTCAACATATATATAATATGTATTAACTTTATTGTGGATTCAGTGAGGCCGCGGTCCTCTATTGTGTGGAAAGCGTTTTTGTTCCCCCGTCCTCTGGTTCCGGGTCCTCGGTGTACGTATCATAGGTTGGCCCCCCGTTGGGCGCCAGCTGGTCGGGGTCGGGCCAATCCCGCCTTACACTCTTCTCTCAGACACTCCAAATTAGTTGAGGCATGCGTGCACGTTTGGATAAGAAAGACAGAAGACTGAAGTTCTGTTTTATCTTAGGTTTCATGCTCTTAACTTGCCGAACAGGAAAAAGAGAAAATGACTGTGGGTTTATTTCCTGATTACATAGCTGTCTGTATACCCATAGGCAAAGGTGTGGTCACATCATTAAAATGCATTTAATTGGTTATAGCCTTAGCATATATGTCCTGCCCCCCCGCTCTTGCTGATTGGTCTTCCAACTTAGATTATGGTTGCCATGCAGGCGTCATCTTCTGCAGGCCTGAAGATTATGAAGTTAACCTTCACTCCAAAAACCTGGTACTATCTTTGGAGTACATCTGCTCTTCCATCTCTGCTTTCCATCACAAACTTAGTTTCGCTGATAGTTATTTTGATATCTGTTAAAACTGATGTAAGGAACAGCTCTGTATTTCCCTAACGACCGTGGTCAAAATAAAGGGCAAAGGTCACATGTATACATCATAAAACATATAATTATTATGACACATAATCATTACTTTGCCCTCACATTCGAAACCATCAACTGGAGGGGGAGGGACCAAGGAGACCCCTTGAGTAGAGCGTCGGCTGGGTTCGGGAAAACTTGCCCATTTTCCTTGTCCGCTTGGATTGTATTGTGTCTAATACAGCTTGTGAGGTGGAGCATACGTTCTCCAGGGTATCCGGGAATGGAACAGTGGGGTCTCCAGGAAACATATTCATCGTCGATGACGGCGCAGAGGCTCCTATGGCGCCCTTACTTTGTTTGCTGTTCTCCTCTGTTGCCCATTATACTAGTCCGTGTGATTACAATCATAAAGCACAGGACCCAGTAAGCTTTCAAGGAGATTGGATTAGACAGTCACTTGGACTCAGCAGGGCAGCAGCATATGGGCTGAAACAGGTCTCTCTTTAGATAGTGGTAATTACCCACTACACTGTCCAGATAGTGATGGGGTCAGGGGGGAGCAGTGAGGACTCTTTGCTACACTGACAAATGGGTCTGTGTCCGAGAGGCTCTGTGCTAGGGGGGGGCAGTCAGACAGCCCACCTCTCTTCAGCAAAACGCTCCGGTGAGGCAGGACCCCGAGGCACGATTCGAGTAGTTCACAGCGTCTCGGCCGGCGGAAGCCGCCTGAAAGGCAGGCGGAGGAAGCGCCGCCAATTCCACAATGAGCGCCCGGCTCACCACGTGCCGCACGCGCCACACTGTCAGCGGCCGCCGTCTATCGCAGGTCCGTCGTACCTGATTCCTTATCCATCCTCCGTTCACCGGGTCCTGCAAGAGAAAGAAGCTCAAGGCACCGGTTAGCGGGGTCCGCCCTCCACGTGTCCCCCCCGTCCTCTGGAACGGCGCCCTGACTCTGGAGTGGTCGCGCTCCGCTTGCAGCCTGGGGCTCCAAATGTCAGGTGTCACCCGTCCCGATGTTTCCAGGTGAAGGCTGGATCCAGGTGCCCAGGTAGTGAAGCCACGGATGGCTATCCAATTTTCAGGATGGAGGTAGGATCCCGGGAGCTCGCCTGTATGCGTCCTCCTATCTAGGCATTCGGCCACGCCCCCGAGCACGGTATAGGTTTGACTGTATATGAGCATGTATTTGGTGTATATGACTGAGCGTATATACGCATGTATAAATATAAGACATAATGGTATTGAGGCAATGTATATGTTTGACTGTATATTAGCATGCATGGTGAATCGACAGTTATTGTATATGAGCATTTATTGGTTTATATGACTGTGAAGGGTATGAGGCCTGTATTGTTTATATATGATGGAGTGTTTTGTGAGCATGTATTGGTGTATATTACTGAGACAATAATCATGTATTAGTGTATATTCGGTAAGTGTACATGAGCATGTATTGGTGTTATGACGGTGGGTGTACTTAGCAATGTATTGGTGTATATGAAGGAGTGTATATGATCATGTATTGTGTTGTATTCTGTATCTGTGGGGAGTATATCTGACCATGTTTTTGGTGTATATGACGGTAAGTGTACATTAGGCTGTACTGTTGTATTTACGGTGAGTGTTACATTGCATGTTTTGGTGTATATGACGGTGAGTGTCATGACATGTATTGGTGTATATGCCTAATTGTATATGAGCAGTCTTGGTGTAATCTGACTGAATGTATTTGAGCATGTCTGTCCTGTATATGAACGGTGAGTGTATATGAGCATGTTTGGTGTATCTGACGTTGTACACTCACCGGCCACTTTATTAGGTATACCATGCTAGTAGCGGTGTGACCCCCTTTTACCTTCAGAACTGCCTCAATTCCTTCATGGCATAGATTCAACAAGGTGCTGGAAGCATTCCTCAGAGATTTTGGTCCATATTGACATGATGGCATCACACAGTTTTTGCCGCAATTTGTCGGCTGCACATCCTTATTGCGATCTCCCGTTCCCACATCCCAAAGATGGCTCTATTGGATTGAGATCTGGTTTCTGTGGGAGGCCACTTGCTTACAGTGAACTCATTGTCATGTTCAAGAAACCATTCCTGAGATGATTCAAGCTTTATGACATGGCGCATTATCCTGCTGAAAGTATCCATCAGATGTTCGGGTACATTGTGGTCATAAAGGTAGGACAGGTCCAGCAACAATATTCAGTAGTGCTGTGGCGTTGCAACGATGCCAATTGGTACCAAGGGCCCAGATTGCCACGAAATATTCCCCTCCCCACCCCATGACACCACCACCACCCGCCTGAACCTTTGATAAAGGCAGGAGGGATCCAGGCTTTCATGTTGTGGCCGGGCCAATTCTGACCCTCCATCCGAATTGTCACAGCAGAATCCACAGACCCAATTTCGATGCAAATTATAGCCTCAGTTTTCCTGTTCTTAGCTGAAAGAGTGGCCCCCGGTTGGTATTCCTGCTGCTGTTAGCCCATCTGCCTCAAAGTTCGACATAAACTGTGCATTCAGAGATGCTCTTCTGTCCTACCTTGGTTGTAACGGTGGCGATTTGCGGTCCACTGTTGCCTTTCCTATCAGCTCAAGCCAGTCTGCCCATTCTCTCTGACCTCCTGGCATCAACAGGCCATTTCCGCCCACAGAACTGCCACTCACTGGTGTATTTTTCTTTTTCGGACCTTTCTCTGTCACCCTTGAAATGATTTTTGCGTGAAATCCCCAGTAGATCAGCATTTTCTGAAATAACTCAGACCAGCCTTCTGGCAACCACAACCATGCCACGTTCAAAGGCACGCAAATCACCTTTCTTCCCCATACTGAGCTCGGTTTAAACTGCAGGAGAGTGTCTTGACCATGTCTACATGCCTAAATGCACTGAGTTGCCGCCATGTGATTGGCTGATTAGAAATTAAGTGTTAATCGCATTTGGACAGGTGTAACCTAATAAAGTGGCCGTGAGTGTATTGAAGCCATGAAGAAGCATGCATTGGGTGTATATGCATTGGTGTACTTGGCATGGTTTGGATAATATATGAATGGGTGTGTGTAAAATGAGCATGTAGTATATAACTGTGAGTGTATCTGAGCATGTATTGGTGATATATGACTGAGGGTGCTATAAGCTGTATTGTGTAAATGACAGATCAGTGTTTTTGAGCGATGTATGGGTATATATGATGGGGAGTGTAATGAGCATGTATAATATGACTGTGTGTGTATATGAGCATTGATTGGTGTATATGACTGAGTGTATTTGAGCATGTATCGCTTTATATACGAGTGTATTTGAGCATGTATTGGTGAATATGACGGAGAGGTAATAAAGCATTTATTGGGGTATATGATGGTGCAGTGATATACATGTATTGGTGTAATATGAACGTAAGTGACATGAGCATGTATTGGTGTTAATGACGGTGGGTGTACATGAGCATGTATTGGTGTATATTACAATGAGTGTATATAAGCTGATCGGTGTATATTATGGTGAGTGGTATATGAGCATTTATTGGAATATATGAACGTGAGTGCATATTAGGCATGTATTAGGGTAAAATGAGTAATTCCAATATGATTGCAGGCCTGCCTTAAAAGGATGCAGCTACATTGTTTCAGTGATTGCTCCATTGCTCCACAACATGCACAGGTATTCATTTGTCCCTTAGCAACGAGTCGCTTCCTCCTCGGATACGGCCACCTCTGCTGAGGGATTGCATCAAAGACAACTTGTTTTTCGTCCTATAAAATGTCCGTAACGTACATACTTATATACACAGACCCAGTAAGTCCTGTGATAATGATTGGCTGAGCTCCTGGATGGGTCCAGAAAGACTCTTAGCTTGTCATGTCTTACGGCCACGCAAAAGGTCGTAGGCTTGCCAGAGTGTCGATTGGGTGGACTCCATGGAGCAGCTCGTTTCTAAGGGACAACATGCCCTAAAGTTGATTCAACATATAGGTAGCAATTGACAATTAAAAAATGGAAAACACTACAATATATTGGAATACCATAAAGTATTAAAAAAGAAAAAGGAGTATTATACAAATCAACATACGTTTTTCCAGGTGTTCAACGATCTGTTGTATCGAAGCTAGAACTTCTCCCCCTACTGACATAAACTCGTCTCCCCTGGACTAACATCTGTCCTCAGTTGTACTTTCGCCCTTGCTTTCCCATGAATCTCAAACTTTAGAATCTCCCATTAGTTTCTTCAAGCATTGCTAAGAATACACTTTGTTCTTTTTTTTTAATTGCTGATTCTATGTATTTTTTTGCATCCCTTCCAAGCAGTTTTTTTTTTTTCCCACGCGAATAGTTTTTGACTAGAAGGGGTATCCGTTCTTGTTAATGATGGCTCACTTTTTCTCCCCCTAATTTGCTCCAACACTTAATCCACTGCAGCACACATGTAGCTTGATGCGATTCTCTGATTGGTGGCTAAGAGTATGGCTTGAAGTATTCTTCTATTTTTTGAACTCCAAGGCCTCCATCTAATTCATGTGTGTTATATTAACCGTGGGTCGGGCTATGTGGGGCTTATCTTCTTTCCCCATAACACCATTTGACAACTATTCGATTAGGGGCTTCTATAAAATCTATTCCAGTAAATGCAATGGCACAGTGTGGATAGAAGTTAATAATAGTCTGGGGAATCGAGCATCCAATCCTATAATTCCGGCCTACTCTTCTTGTTCCAAGCCATGAAACCTCCATTTTTTAGTAAAGATATCCCTCTCCCTCCGTCTCAATTTAGCTAGTAAAGTTTACATAGTTCTGTGTCTATAATCTTTTTATCTAAGGTTTTTGTACCATTATTTCCCATAATAATCTATTAAGCAGTTTATACAGAATTTTTAGACTTTTCAGATTGGTCACATAAGTAGATGTACTTACATGGAGATGCATAGTATTATCACTGTCATATAAATATGTGCTGGCATTCAGTTCCATTTAAATCAGATGCCTATAGATTTTTCTTGGTCATTTAACACATAAAACATTGGGGAATGTCTGATGCATTAAAAAAACTGCTGAATCAAACTGTGAACATTAGGAGCAATTAGATTCTTGAATGTCTTTCAGTTTTTTTGTCAGTATAGGAAAAATTCATCCATGAAAAAAATAAAATTATTTGGTATATTTTTGAGAAATGTTGCTGGAATTGGCTTAGAGGGTCATTTGGGTGGATCTGCAACAGAAAATAATTGAGAGTTTCATGTGAATGTCGGGATTTAATTCAGATTCTGCGTGCTGGAGGCTACTAGTAGATCGTGGTTTCTACCATACAAAATAAATACCAAAACCAAAGAAAGAAAACACTAAAATACCAAAAAAAAAACAAAACCAAAAAACAAACAAAAACCCCCCCCAAGCTTTGTTTTAATGTCTGTTCGCTATATTATGATTTTTGTGCCCTTATAAATGTGTGTGTTCGCGTACTTTTAGACATTATCTTCCACTAACCTGGAACCCTTTTTTTTTTAATCACTCTAATTGAAGAAATGTTTACAGAGTCAAATGAATTAAATATAATGCCCAGATGGGAATACCCCTTTCAAGTGTTCAGCTTCAGATGGGGCATCACAGTTCAGAGTTTGCTCGAATGGCAGCAGGCAGGTTGGGTGTGAGTGCATCTGCAGCCTGTGAGGCGGAGACTCTTGGAGCAAGGTCTGGTGTCAAGATGGGCAGCATAGAAGCCACTCTCTTCAGAAAAAACATCAGGGGCAGACTGATGTTTCTGCAAAAGGTACAGGGGAGTGGACTGCTGAGGACTGGGGTAAAGTCCTTTTCTCTGATTGAATCCTCTTTACTGATTGTTGGAACATCTGGAAAACGGCTTGTTCGGAGAAGACAAGGTGAGCGCTACCACCAGTCTGTCTCATGCCACTGTAAAGCATCCTGCACCCATTCTGTGTGGGGTTGCTTCTCACCAAGGGAACGGCTCTCTCTCACAGTCTTGCCTAAAAACACATCCATGAATAAAGAAGGTACCAGACTTTCCTCCAAGAGCAACTTCTACCACACTGCCCAAGAGCAGTTTGGTGATCAACAATGCCTTTCCAGCATGATGGAGCCAAAAGCAAAGGTGATAACTAAATGGCTCAGGGAACAACATAGAGATTTTCGGTCCATGGCCTGGAACTCCTCAGATCTTCTCCATTGAGAACTGTGGCAAACCATCAAAAGACGGGTGGATAAACAAAAACAATAAATTGGACAAAAATGCAAGCATTGATTAATCAACACGCTCCCCTTTAAATATTTCATGCACCTGGTAAAATGAAAGCCAGGCTGTGATTGGTTGCCATGGGCAACTAGAATATTCTGACTCCAGAACTTAATAATCTCTCCCAGACTTGCTGCATTACACTCTTCTAACTGTCAATAAAAGCTTTTAATCACTATAATATGATTGAACTTATATTTCTGGTATTGATAAAATATCTGACAAAAAACCACATAAAAACCAGAGGGCAACAAATAATGTGAAATATAATATTTGTGTCTTCTCAAACTTATGTCCATGACTGTATATGGAACTGTAGTGTATTGAGCATGTATTGATGTATTTGACTGAGTGTATGATAGCACTGTATTGGTTTATGAGGTGAATGTATATGAGCATGTATTGGTGTATATGCAGTTGAATGTATATAAGCATGTTTTGGTGTATATGACGGTCACTGCATTTGAGCTGGATTGGTGTATGTGACTGTGAGTGTAAATGAGCATGTAATGGTATATAGGACCAGGGGGGCCGCATCTGCCATGAGCGAGATGAAAATTTCGCCTCAGGCGGCAGCATGCGTATCCCTTTTAAAGAGTTGCAAAATGTTGGCCCTCTATGTGGCAGTTCGGGCGCCCATTGACGGCGAATCGCCCACCCCGAAATAATCACGCCTGTCTCTTTAAGACACAGTCGCTTGTTTATATGCGGAGCGACCAGCGCCTTTACACGGCGGCTGGTGTTGCTCCGTAGTATACAGGGACACAGGCGGGGATGAAAACGTCATGCCGCGTGTCACTGTGAGAGCCAGCGAGGAATGGGAGCCGCGTGCCTTGGGAGCACTATGCTGCAGGTAAGTATGATTTTATTATTTTTTCATGTACACTTCTTTATTAATTGCCAATAAGGGGAAAATCCCAGCTATAACGTGGTGGGATGCTCGTGTATAATTTATATTACTTATATTTGGGCCATAATCACTTTATACGGGAAGGGGAAGTGGGGTGGGGAGTTGCTGTGTATGTTATAAGGGCCAGAATCTTTTTATATACTTTGGGGGGGGGGAGGGACTGCTATTTATTCTATGAGGGGCCAGATCCTTATACTGTGGGGGGATTTGCTGTGTAAATGTTATAAAGGGCCAGAATCGTTTTCATACTTTGGGGGGGGGAGGGGGGGGGGACGCTGTATTTATTCTATGAGGGGGCGAATCATTCTATAACTGGTGGTGGTGGTGGGTGGTGGGGGGGGGATAGCTGTGTAATGTTATAAGGGCCCAAGAATCTTTTTACTTGGGGGGGGGGGGGTTGTGCCATTTATCTATAAGTGGGCCGACATCCTTTTTATACTGGGGGGGGGGCTTGATGTTTAATGTGGGCTAGAGTCCGTTTATACTTTGGGGGGGGGGCTGAATATATTATATGGGGCCAAGCATTCCTTTTTTTCCTGGGGGGGGGGGGGGTGGTGTATGTATTTTATTGGGCGCAGATTCAGGCTGGGGGGTATACAGTATATACTAAGTCGGGGGGCTGTCTATGGATACAGTTATATTACTAAGCCGTGGGGGGGCTGTCTATGGGATACAGGTATATTCAATAAAGCGGGGGGCTTTCTATGGGGTACAGTATATTACTCCTAGCTGGGGGGGCTGTATATGTGATACAGTATGTTACTAAGCTTGGGGGCTCTATATGGGTTACAGTATATTACTAAACTTGGAGGCTGTATATGGGGTACATTATCTTACTAACGCTGGAGGCTGTAATGGTGATATTGGTTATTACTAAGCTTGGAGGGCTGTTTTAGTGGGAATAACAGTTATTTACAAGGCTGGGGCTGTATATGGGATAGCAAGGTAATAGTCTAAGGTGTGATGGGCTGTATATTGGATCAGTATATTACTAAGCGGGGGGCTGTAATATGGGATACAGTACAGTACTAAGCTGTGGTGGCTGTATATGGGATTACAGTATTCACTAAGCTGAGAGGCTTTATATAATTGGGTACAGTATATTAACCAAGCTGGGGGTGTATATTGTGCACAGCAATATTACTAAAGCTGGGGGGCTCTATATGGGTTATAGTAGTATTAACTAAGCTGGGAGGTGCTGTATATGGGATACAGTCTATTATCTAAGCTGGGCTTGTATATGGGGTACAGTATTTACTAGTGGGGGGGCTGGTATATGGGATACAGTAATATTACAAGTCGGTAGGGCTGTATATTGGATACAGTAGAATTACTAGGTTATGGTGGGCTTGTAAATGGGATACAGTATATTACTAAGCTGGGTTGTATACAGATACATATATTACTACTAGCTTAGGGTGCTTTATATGGGGTACAGTTATTACTAAGGAGCTGGGGCTGTAGAATAGGATACAGTATATTAAAAAAAAAACAAGTGGGGGGTCTGTATATGGTATACAGTATATTCTAAGCTGGGCTGTATTGGATACAGTTATTACTAAGTTGGGGGCGGTTATTATACATTATAATTGACTACTATGGTGGGGGTTCTGTATATGGGATTACATATACTACGATCTGGGTGGGTGTGTATATGTGGTGCATAACAATGGACTTTAAATATATGAGAGAAGGGCTTTATAAAAATAAGATATAAATGATGGGGTGTTGTATATTGATGTGCTGTGCATTGCTAATAATTCCATAAAAAAAAAGAAATATAGATAATAATATATATATAATATAATATAGATATATATATATATATATTAAAATGAATTTTTATATGAGGGGGAGAGTGCGGTCACTTGTGTTGTGACAGGGGGATATATTACTTTTAGGAGCCAGTGTTGTTTATCCAGGAGACTTTATACTTAATTACTGTGGTATTTTATGGACGCTGGGTGAGAGGATGCCTGAGCTGAAGATTCCGTCCGTGAAACTCAGCAGTTAGTAGAATGGATTGGAGAACCGGAATAAAGTCTCCCTGATTGAAGGATTGGTCATCGTAAGTACTAGATGCCACTAATGACCCCAGACCCTTTAGTATTCACACCAGTGGTTCATTGTGCTGCCTGTGGGGAAGTTAATTGCTAGTAAAGTTTTCAGCATTTCAAACAGGGAGCTGGGGAAGGTAGCTTTTAATATTCGCTCAGCAGCAAATATGCTAAATCTCGGCCCTGTATATGACGTGTGAATGTTATATGACATGGATTGGTGTGACTATTACTGAGTGTAATAGAATTGTATTTTGCCATATGACGATGAGTGTTATGAGCATGTATTGGGTGTATTGTGGTGAGTATATATGAGCATATATTGAATGTAGAGGACTTAGTGGTGAATTAGCCATGTATTGGTGTTCATGATTGTGGGTAGTGAAGCATGTATTAGGTATATCTGACGGTGATGTATCTGAGCATGTATTGGTGTAAATGAATGGTGAAGTGTATATGACCATGTAATGCGCCGAGTGCATATGAGCATGGTATCGGTGTATTGACGTCAGTGTATTTGAGCAAGTATTGGGTGTATATGACTTAGTGTATGTGAGCATGTAGTTTTCTATAGACTGCGAGTGTATGAGCATGTAAGAGATGCGCCCACTGGATCGCAATGGATCGGGTAAGTAAATCTCCCCA
The DNA here is from genome assembly GCA_019512145.1 of Engystomops pustulosus. Classification (NCBI taxonomy): domain Eukaryota; kingdom Metazoa; phylum Chordata; class Amphibia; order Anura; family Leptodactylidae; genus Engystomops; species Engystomops pustulosus. Next base: position 83,878 of record WNYA01000098.1, read on the forward strand.
GTGTCTCATAAATGTAGTCATGTTGTCCCTTAGAAAACGAGATAGCTTCCTCGGGATATGACCACCTCACAACATTTTGGGCAGCATTTGGTCAGACATGCGCTATTGCGTCCTGCCCTGACCTCTTGCTTCAGCAATCATTACACTGTGGGACCCTGCAGGCAACTCCCGGACATTTCCATATACAAAGAACTTTTTGTTTCTTTGTGCAATCCTTCCAGCAGAAGGTGGGCCGTATCCAGGGAGACGCCTTGTTTCGAGTGACCATATGACTCATTTATGAGAACTTATCTTCCCACAGGTTAAAAAAATTTTAATAAATAACATCTATTGAAGAAATGTTATACTATGGCAGATTAATGAAACTGATGTGGAATGCCCAGATTAAGAATACCACCTTTAAGGTGTATGTGTCTGATTCAGTTTAATGGTTGTGTATAATTCCCGATAAAAGTCATTAATATTAATCCATTACTACTTGTGTGTGTGTCCAAAGTTGTGGTACCGTTAGAGTTTAATGGAATGATGAATGTGTTCTCCTTCTGTTTCTAACCAAGAGGCCCATCAGGCACTTGGCAGACACTTGGCAAACTTGGGTTGCCAATAATTGGATCAGTCATCCCCCGGTAAGCGCCACAGGGGATCAGATTCCATTAAGGGGAAGGCCCGTACATGCCACCGTCATGCTTGATCGGAGCTGGTGCTTCTGGTGCGGCTTCGTTCGTGAGCAGGTGCCAGAGCCGGGACGCTATAGTACGTGTCTAGTGCTCCTGAAACACAGCGTAGCAGTACAGTCCAAATCCAAACGACATGACCGATACTTGAAGTGCCCATCGAGTATTGAAGGTGTCTTTTTAGTACACGTGTACTCATCGCCTTTGCAGATACGAATAATGTTATCCACCCCACGTAAGGGCTAGTTGGTAAGACCCTTTGCTCCATTAAACAGTGGAACAATTCCAGTGGATCAACCGCAAAGGATAGCATTCTTTTCACGTATCTTGTACTCAAAGAATGAGCGGAATTCATGAGGAAACGCGGTGACAGGATCGTTCTGTCCGAGGGAGTAGCCCCATGTCAGGGTGTGTTCCTGGTAAGAGGCTGCTCAAGGAAGCCACTTAGCCCGTTCTGTGGTGACTGTGAAGGCCTCAGTTCAATTTGCAAGTGAACATGGGTTATGAGCCCCTTGCTAACTTTGCCTCACCATTCATACTTGCTGGGCATAGAAAAGACTCGAGCCTGGGATTCAGAGCATTGACAACACAGCCGTAGTAACGAAGGTACCACAGGTTTTTACGACTCTGTGCTGGGAAGACAACAACTCTCTTGCAACATGGCGGTGACCTTTCCAAGTTACGGACCTTGAACAGCAATCTGTTGAGACGTTGGAGCCACTACAGTGGTAAGATTAGCAGGTCAGGTTTCGGAACCTTGGGGGGATCCATAGCCTTATATTACTAACTATCAGCATTCATAGGAAGTGGATCCTCTGGACCACTGCGGATGATGACGTAAGCTGACATCTGGGACCAAGTCTAAGTGGTACCTGGTTTTTTCACCCAGTTCCGTGCAAACGGGGTTAACTTGCTGCAGCATGGTACCCACCAGGATTCGTTCCACATGTGCGACTTTGTCCCTGCGACTTTGTCTGCGGAGGCAGCAAGGCAGTACACAGAATCGTCCAGCAACTGTGGTCGGGGGAAAGGCAGGATCAGAGTCTGGCAGGGCAGTAAAGCGAACGGAATCGGAGCCAATGAACAGAATCAAGTCACAACGTGAATCGGATAATCGCAAAATCATGGAACAAAGCTTTTCTCTTAGGCATAGAGTAACAAAGATCCAGCAGTGACACAGGAAGGGGCAAGATCTATCTTGGCAGGCAGCCATCAAGCGCCATTATTGTCGGCTGGCCCTTTAATTCCTGACAGAACTAAATCCTTTTAGATGGAATGCAATGCGTCGACTGTGGCAGCAAGGAGACGCTGCTAGATATCCGGAGTGGGTTAGTTAAAAACCGTGCAGGCAGGCTTCTATCCAGTAAGAAAAGTCCATAAGCAACTCAATCAACACACACAAGGAGTAAACCAAATAAAAGCGGGTGCACGCCTATGAGGGCCGGGCAATCAGGTCCTTCAGTTTTAGAGGCAGCACACCAAATTGTAGTGAAAAATGAAAAAGGAAGCATGGTCCAGCCTGGTTTCCAAACTCTCAATAACTGCTTATTCAATGTGTAAAATAGGCAATTAAATTTCCACTAGAATGGCGATTCAAGCCTACGCGTTTCGGACAGCAGAACCTGTCCTTATTCCATGGCTAACACTTAGTATCATACACCTCCAATTTTATAATTGAAAATACACTCCCCTACCTTTACCGTACCTCCCCTCACCTATACGTCATTTCCTATATCCCCGCCCCCTAAAATAGCTATATATACAAATAACGTACTAACAATGTATTTACACAGTGAGGAGGAATCACGAAAGAATAATCATGACCGGAATAGAGACGATAACAAAAACGACATATCCATAAATTATCGCCAATCTTGTATGTGTCCCTTTACACTACTAGCATTCCGACATGAACAACATCCGTAAGTTTGACCCTGTCAGGTAGACCCCTCCTGGGCCAGACGACTTCCTCCCTTCTGATAAGGAGTCAGACCCCAGGGAAATGGTACAAGACATTGGCAGTCTCTTCTCTTATCGCTGCCAGGAGTATTTAGGCACGTTAAAAGCTGATGCCAGCCTGAAAGCTCTTAGGAACAATCGCCACAAGCCTCCTTTTGACTCGGACCCTGAGAAGGTGGTCTGGGACCGACTGTTAGTGGGGAGCCCCTATCGCGTTCAGAGTGTTGCAATTTCGATGGCCGTACATCCTAGGGATTACAAAAACAAAGGCTAAAGACTATCGCGCATTTCTACTTTCTACTTGGCCAATTGGGGGCCGATGTGGCTGCCTGCTGCTGTTCATTGCAACACTTTCAGACGGTTGCCTATTAGCGCCTCACGATAGCTTCTTTCTCTTCTCTCTGTTTCTTTTTTTTCAGTTTTTTACTTTCCATAGGGTGAAAGGCTGGGTCCGCCCTAGAGGCCCACTGATGGCTGTGCCGATAATTATGACCTTTAACGGGTCTGTGGAGTTTCGTGGGACGATGCCCGTTCGCAGTAGCTCCGGTAAGGATTTGTATAACGTAGTAGACTCTGGCCCCAAATACCCCTAACCGTATCTTTGGTTTCCTTCGGGAGGCGGACAAGGTGGCTACTGCTTGTTAGAGATCTTCTTCTCCGGGTGGGGTTTGTTCCCATGAAATGCTTACTCACATTTGATGGAGTCCCTCTGCAATATTTTGGTGGCCAGCCCGATCCACCCACCGACCAATGGCCTGTGCAATGGTTTCAATTCAATGGCACCTTAAACAAAATGCTTTGTATGTTGGCTGACGCCCACGCGCGACTGGTAAAGGTACCGCACAACAACCTGCTATTGGCTAACTGGAGTTCTACATGCCTAAGACCGGGTTTCTTTCCCCTTTTGAGCTCCTGTAATGGACGATGGTACTGGGACCTCTGGCCCTGTGAAGAGGCCTGGGAAGGAGAATTAGTTACACCTGAAGTGGCGGTCATTGAGTATGTCATGCAACTTTCGTGACGAATTAACGCAGCGTGGTACATGACAATATGGCGCACTGGCCGGAGGCCGACCATAAGCTGTGGTAAAACCACAGAATGCCTGCGTGAGAGAGGATGGACCTACCAGGTGGGTCACTATGTTGGGTTCTGTCCCTGTACCACACAACAAGCTTCAGGCTGCCTGGGAGACGATACCTTTGTGCATCAGCAGCTTAACGCAAACGCATCCACGTACCTGGTCACCCTGGCCCATTTCAAGGAGGCGAACGCCTATCCTGTAACCTGAATACGCAGGGAGGCATGCATCCCCCTGTGTGTAACCTGCCAGAGAAGGGGAGGCAGAGACCCCCTAAATATGCTGGCCCAGGTCCGGGCATGGAGACTCTTTGCGGATTAGAGGTAAGCCATCATCCTGGTGGAACAGAGAACCAGCTGTGGACACCCTTTCAGGAGTTATATAGCAACCAAACGGAAGGAAGGAGTTGGCAGTCATCATGTGGACAACCCGGGATCATCTGCCAATCCGCGTTCAGCCGTCTCGTGTCTCCCAGAGTTGAAGCAGCCGCATGTGGCTGGGAATTGACAAAAATGCTGAAGCTAAGGGTCGATCCAGGCCCTCCCCCGAGTCCTTGTCCAAAGAAAACTCGGACCACTGGCCGGGGCAAAGAAACTGATGAAATACGGCATTTCAGGAGTATAAAGAAAAATAAAAACATTTTTTTTTAAAAGAGGTTGGATGATGACATATATTTATCAAATAACTGTCCAGAGAAATATACGCAGGTTGAGAGTACGAATTAGGACACAAACATAAAAACTATCAGAGTAATGGATTATAGAATAAACATGTATATAGGTAGCAGAAAAGAAAGATACACCAGTAGAGGAACACTCACTGTCCAAGTTGGGGAAATTACCCACTAGGCAGTGATGGCAAACCTTTTAGAGATGAGAGTGCCCAATGAAATACCCCAAAAAACTACTTTTCCAAGTTGGCCAAGACAGCAATTTAGGGCAATTTTGAGCTCAAATCTGACCCTGTGGCACACCTTTTCACTCTTGGGCAGAACCAAGCTGCACAGGATGGGGGTCCTTTAAATAGCAGGCACTACTTGACTGCCTGAGACTGCAGGAAGATGCCACGTCCGGTAACTCTGTGCCTGGGAGACAGCCTGTGTGCATCGCTGGCACCAGTGCCATAGTTCGCCACCACTGTAATAGGATGTATGAAGATTAAAGTAAAAGATACGGAATTAGTATGAGAACCAATGATAGAAAGAACACAAGCGGTTGGGAAACCCACAATATAATGGAAACCACTGAGACTTTAAAATCATTACTTCTATAAATATAGGAATAGTACACCCTGGGCAAGGTTTTTATAACCAACACACACATATCACACACAAGGGTTAGATTTAATAGATCAATAGTCTGATTATAGGAGATGGAATGAGAGGGGCCCTAGTCATGTTGTCCCTTAGCAACGAGATAGCTTCCTCGGATACGGCCACCTCTGCTGGAGGGATTGCACAAAGAAACAAATTGTTTTTGTATATAAAATGTCCGGACGTTACTACATGACCCACGTAAGTCCTGTGATAATGATTGCTGAATCCTGGTGGTCCAGAAAGACTCTATAGTGCATGTCTGGCCACCGCTGCCAGAGTGTGATGTGGTATAAGATCATTTCAAGACATTCTTAATATAAATTACAAGCAGCATGGAGAATTTAGCCTTAAGAATAAAATTTTTTTTCCTTAAATTCTCTATATATTAACATTTTTGAAATGGTTTTTATCATTGTGTCTTTTTTCTCACGAGCACTCTGAGGATTCCTTCACTCTGTCCTGGTTCCGTTTGTTAAAGCAGAGTGCTCTAAGATTCTATTTAACAATCTAATTAAGTTTTTTTTTTTTTTTTTTTTTTTTTTTTTCACCGTCCTTTAATTCTAATTTTTTTAATTTTTATTATAATTAGTTTCTTTTTAGGTTTTATAATTATATATTTGTATAGGTTTACCATTTTATGGCTTGGGTTGTCTGCTATTATAGGGTTGTGGCTGGGCCAATGGCACTGGATCGCCATTTTGGCGTTTCGCAATTTCATATTTTTATCTAAAAGTTCACATTTGATATAGCACTTTTGCTTTGCTGACTACCATTTTTTTTGTATTTCGACCATCATTAACTTGGTAATGCTCTGACTATTCTGTAGTGAGCCTGATCAGCTTTCAGATGCCCTTATCTTCTAACCACCTTTACTTGTGGTTAGAATTTGCTTTTATTTGAAGGCTGCAGCCTTTCCCTTTGAGGGCAAACCAACATACTTGTACAACTTCACAATAATTATTAATATCTTTTTTTCTTTCTTTTTTTTTAATAAGTTTGAGCTGCAATTTTTGCCCCCTTGGGGCATGGTATGCCTTTCTTAATACATTTAATATTATGTTTTTAATAAGGTACACGTTAGTGTAGTTATTCACCTCAATTTAATTGGGACTATTTTTAAGTCCGCAAATTTTTTTTCTTAGCTTTTATAGAAGGGGGGTAAGACTTTATATATCACAATGAAGCTTTTTACTTTTACTTTCCATTAGAGGTTTTGACTTAGTGCTTGAGAGAATGAGGCTGGTGGAGTTAGTGACATCCATGGAAGTGTCATTATCTATTTTAGTTCTGAACTATCTAGGAGTACCGTACAGAAAATGAGTCTCACCACCTCAAATAATCAGCTCCCAAAGCTTACCGAAAAGTATCAGAATTACGAACTTATTCTACATCAATGATTATAGGGAATTCAACATATATATAATATGTATTAACTTTATTGTGGATTCAGTGAGGCCGCGGTCCTCTATTGTGTGGAAAGCGTTTTTGTTCCCCCGTCCTCTGGTTCCGGGTCCTCGGTGTACGTATCATAGGTTGGCCCCCCGTTGGGCGCCAGCTGGTCGGGGTCGGGCCAATCCCGCCTTACACTCTTCTCTCAGACACTCCAAATTAGTTGAGGCATGCGTGCACGTTTGGATAAGAAAGACAGAAGACTGAAGTTCTGTTTTATCTTAGGTTTCATGCTCTTAACTTGCCGAACAGGAAAAAGAGAAAATGACTGTGGGTTTATTTCCTGATTACATAGCTGTCTGTATACCCATAGGCAAAGGTGTGGTCACATCATTAAAATGCATTTAATTGGTTATAGCCTTAGCATATATGTCCTGCCCCCCCGCTCTTGCTGATTGGTCTTCCAACTTAGATTATGGTTGCCATGCAGGCGTCATCTTCTGCAGGCCTGAAGATTATGAAGTTAACCTTCACTCCAAAAACCTGGTACTATCTTTGGAGTACATCTGCTCTTCCATCTCTGCTTTCCATCACAAACTTAGTTTCGCTGATAGTTATTTTGATATCTGTTAAAACTGATGTAAGGAACAGCTCTGTATTTCCCTAACGACCGTGGTCAAAATAAAGGGCAAAGGTCACATGTATACATCATAAAACATATAATTATTATGACACATAATCATTACTTTGCCCTCACATTCGAAACCATCAACTGGAGGGGGAGGGACCAAGGAGACCCCTTGAGTAGAGCGTCGGCTGGGTTCGGGAAAACTTGCCCATTTTCCTTGTCCGCTTGGATTGTATTGTGTCTAATACAGCTTGTGAGGTGGAGCATACGTTCTCCAGGGTATCCGGGAATGGAACAGTGGGGTCTCCAGGAAACATATTCATCGTCGATGACGGCGCAGAGGCTCCTATGGCGCCCTTACTTTGTTTGCTGTTCTCCTCTGTTGCCCATTATACTAGTCCGTGTGATTACAATCATAAAGCACAGGACCCAGTAAGCTTTCAAGGAGATTGGATTAGACAGTCACTTGGACTCAGCAGGGCAGCAGCATATGGGCTGAAACAGGTCTCTCTTTAGATAGTGGTAATTACCCACTACACTGTCCAGATAGTGATGGGGTCAGGGGGGAGCAGTGAGGACTCTTTGCTACACTGACAAATGGGTCTGTGTCCGAGAGGCTCTGTGCTAGGGGGGGGCAGTCAGACAGCCCACCTCTCTTCAGCAAAACGCTCCGGTGAGGCAGGACCCCGAGGCACGATTCGAGTAGTTCACAGCGTCTCGGCCGGCGGAAGCCGCCTGAAAGGCAGGCGGAGGAAGCGCCGCCAATTCCACAATGAGCGCCCGGCTCACCACGTGCCGCACGCGCCACACTGTCAGCGGCCGCCGTCTATCGCAGGTCCGTCGTACCTGATTCCTTATCCATCCTCCGTTCACCGGGTCCTGCAAGAGAAAGAAGCTCAAGGCACCGGTTAGCGGGGTCCGCCCTCCACGTGTCCCCCCCGTCCTCTGGAACGGCGCCCTGACTCTGGAGTGGTCGCGCTCCGCTTGCAGCCTGGGGCTCCAAATGTCAGGTGTCACCCGTCCCGATGTTTCCAGGTGAAGGCTGGATCCAGGTGCCCAGGTAGTGAAGCCACGGATGGCTATCCAATTTTCAGGATGGAGGTAGGATCCCGGGAGCTCGCCTGTATGCGTCCTCCTATCTAGGCATTCGGCCACGCCCCCGAGCACGGTATAGGTTTGACTGTATATGAGCATGTATTTGGTGTATATGACTGAGCGTATATACGCATGTATAAATATAAGACATAATGGTATTGAGGCAATGTATATGTTTGACTGTATATTAGCATGCATGGTGAATCGACAGTTATTGTATATGAGCATTTATTGGTTTATATGACTGTGAAGGGTATGAGGCCTGTATTGTTTATATATGATGGAGTGTTTTGTGAGCATGTATTGGTGTATATTACTGAGACAATAATCATGTATTAGTGTATATTCGGTAAGTGTACATGAGCATGTATTGGTGTTATGACGGTGGGTGTACTTAGCAATGTATTGGTGTATATGAAGGAGTGTATATGATCATGTATTGTGTTGTATTCTGTATCTGTGGGGAGTATATCTGACCATGTTTTTGGTGTATATGACGGTAAGTGTACATTAGGCTGTACTGTTGTATTTACGGTGAGTGTTACATTGCATGTTTTGGTGTATATGACGGTGAGTGTCATGACATGTATTGGTGTATATGCCTAATTGTATATGAGCAGTCTTGGTGTAATCTGACTGAATGTATTTGAGCATGTCTGTCCTGTATATGAACGGTGAGTGTATATGAGCATGTTTGGTGTATCTGACGTTGTACACTCACCGGCCACTTTATTAGGTATACCATGCTAGTAGCGGTGTGACCCCCTTTTACCTTCAGAACTGCCTCAATTCCTTCATGGCATAGATTCAACAAGGTGCTGGAAGCATTCCTCAGAGATTTTGGTCCATATTGACATGATGGCATCACACAGTTTTTGCCGCAATTTGTCGGCTGCACATCCTTATTGCGATCTCCCGTTCCCACATCCCAAAGATGGCTCTATTGGATTGAGATCTGGTTTCTGTGGGAGGCCACTTGCTTACAGTGAACTCATTGTCATGTTCAAGAAACCATTCCTGAGATGATTCAAGCTTTATGACATGGCGCATTATCCTGCTGAAAGTATCCATCAGATGTTCGGGTACATTGTGGTCATAAAGGTAGGACAGGTCCAGCAACAATATTCAGTAGTGCTGTGGCGTTGCAACGATGCCAATTGGTACCAAGGGCCCAGATTGCCACGAAATATTCCCCTCCCCACCCCATGACACCACCACCACCCGCCTGAACCTTTGATAAAGGCAGGAGGGATCCAGGCTTTCATGTTGTGGCCGGGCCAATTCTGACCCTCCATCCGAATTGTCACAGCAGAATCCACAGACCCAATTTCGATGCAAATTATAGCCTCAGTTTTCCTGTTCTTAGCTGAAAGAGTGGCCCCCGGTTGGTATTCCTGCTGCTGTTAGCCCATCTGCCTCAAAGTTCGACATAAACTGTGCATTCAGAGATGCTCTTCTGTCCTACCTTGGTTGTAACGGTGGCGATTTGCGGTCCACTGTTGCCTTTCCTATCAGCTCAAGCCAGTCTGCCCATTCTCTCTGACCTCCTGGCATCAACAGGCCATTTCCGCCCACAGAACTGCCACTCACTGGTGTATTTTTCTTTTTCGGACCTTTCTCTGTCACCCTTGAAATGATTTTTGCGTGAAATCCCCAGTAGATCAGCATTTTCTGAAATAACTCAGACCAGCCTTCTGGCAACCACAACCATGCCACGTTCAAAGGCACGCAAATCACCTTTCTTCCCCATACTGAGCTCGGTTTAAACTGCAGGAGAGTGTCTTGACCATGTCTACATGCCTAAATGCACTGAGTTGCCGCCATGTGATTGGCTGATTAGAAATTAAGTGTTAATCGCATTTGGACAGGTGTAACCTAATAAAGTGGCCGTGAGTGTATTGAAGCCATGAAGAAGCATGCATTGGGTGTATATGCATTGGTGTACTTGGCATGGTTTGGATAATATATGAATGGGTGTGTGTAAAATGAGCATGTAGTATATAACTGTGAGTGTATCTGAGCATGTATTGGTGATATATGACTGAGGGTGCTATAAGCTGTATTGTGTAAATGACAGATCAGTGTTTTTGAGCGATGTATGGGTATATATGATGGGGAGTGTAATGAGCATGTATAATATGACTGTGTGTGTATATGAGCATTGATTGGTGTATATGACTGAGTGTATTTGAGCATGTATCGCTTTATATACGAGTGTATTTGAGCATGTATTGGTGAATATGACGGAGAGGTAATAAAGCATTTATTGGGGTATATGATGGTGCAGTGATATACATGTATTGGTGTAATATGAACGTAAGTGACATGAGCATGTATTGGTGTTAATGACGGTGGGTGTACATGAGCATGTATTGGTGTATATTACAATGAGTGTATATAAGCTGATCGGTGTATATTATGGTGAGTGGTATATGAGCATTTATTGGAATATATGAACGTGAGTGCATATTAGGCATGTATTAGGGTAAAATGAGTAATTCCAATATGATTGCAGGCCTGCCTTAAAAGGATGCAGCTACATTGTTTCAGTGATTGCTCCATTGCTCCACAACATGTAGTCATGTTGTCCCTTAGCAAACGAGATCGCATTCCCCTCCCTTTCCTCCGATACGGCCAACCTCTGCTGGCGGGATTTGCACAAGAACAATTGTTTTTGTATATACAATGTCCCGGACGTTACTACATGACCCAGTAAGTCGCTGTGATAATGATTGCTGAATCCTGGTGGTCCAGAAAGACTCTATAGTGCATGTCTGGCCACCGCTGCCAGAGTGTGATGTGGTTGTATCCGAGGAAGCCATCTCGTTTCTAAGGGACAACATGACTAAACTTATGAGAAATTATCTTCACACAGGAACATTTTTTTTTAATAACATCTAATTGAAGAAATGTTTACATATGGCAAATGAATTAAATATAAATGCCCAGATGGGAATACCCCTTTAAGTGTTTCAGCTTCAGGATGGGGCTATCAGCAGTTCAGAGTTTGCTCAGGAATGGCAGCAGGCAGGTGTGGGTGTGAGTGCATCTGCATGCACTGTGAGGCGGAGACTCTTGGAGCAGGTGTGAGTGCATCTGCATGCACTGTGAGGCGGAGACTCTTGGAGCAAGGTCTGGTGTCAAGGAGGGCAGCATAGAAGCCACTTCTCTTCAGAAAAAAACATCAGGGGCAGACTGATGTTCTGCAAAAGGTACAGGGAGTGGACTGCTGAGGACTGGGGTAAAGTCATTTTCTCTGATGAATCCTCTTTCTGATTGTTGGAACATCTATAAGATCATTTCAAGACATTCTTAATATAAATTACAAGCAGCATGGAGAATTTAGCCTTAAGAATAAAATTTTTTTTCCTTAAATTCTCTATATATTAACATTTTTGAAATGGTTTTTATCATTGTGTCTTTTTTCTCACGAGCACTCTGAGGATTCCTTCACTCTGTCCTGGTTCCGTTTGTTAAAGCAGAGTGCTCTAAGATTCTATTTAACAATCTAATTAAGTTTTTTTTTTTTTTTTTTTTTTTTTTTTTCACCGTCCTTTAATTCTAATTTTTTTAATTTTTATTATAATTAGTTTCTTTTTAGGTTTTATAATTATATATTTGTATAGGTTTACCATTTTATGGCTTGGGTTGTCTGCTATTATAGGGTTGTGGCTGGGCCAATGGCACTGGATCGCCATTTTGGCGTTTCGCAATTTCATATTTTTATCTAAAAGTTCACATTTGATATAGCACTTTTGCTTTGCTGACTACCATTTTTTTTGTATTTCGACCATCATTAACTTGGTAATGCTCTGACTATTCTGTAGTGAGCCTGATCAGCTTTCAGATGCCCTTATCTTCTAACCACCTTTACTTGTGGTTAGAATTTGCTTTTATTTGAAGGCTGCAGCCTTTCCCTTTGAGGGCAAACCAACATACTTGTACAACTTCACAATAATTATTAATATCTTTTTTTCTTTCTTTTTTTTTAATAAGTTTGAGCTGCAATTTTTGCCCCCTTGGGGCATGGTATGCCTTTCTTAATACATTTAATATTATGTTTTTAATAAGGTACACGTTAGTGTAGTTATTCACCTCAATTTAATTGGGACTATTTTTAAGTCCGCAAATTTTTTTTCTTAGCTTTTATAGAAGGGGGGTAAGACTTTATATATCACAATGAAGCTTTTTACTTTTACTTTCCATTAGAGGTTTTGACTTAGTGCTTGAGAGAATGAGGCTGGTGGAGTTAGTGACATCCATGGAAGTGTCATTATCTATTTTAGTTCTGAACTATCTAGGAGTACCGTACAGAAAATGAGTCTCACCACCTCAAATAATCAGCTCCCAAAGCTTACCGAAAAGTATCAGAATTACGAACTTATTCTACATCAATGATTATAGGGAATTCAACATATATATAATATGTATTAACTTTATTGTGGATTCAGTGAGGCCGCGGTCCTCTATTGTGTGGAAAGCGTTTTTGTTCCCCCGTCCTCTGGTTCCGGGTCCTCGGTGTACGTATCATAGGTTGGCCCCCCGTTGGGCGCCAGCTGGTCGGGGTCGGGCCAATCCCGCCTTACACTCTTCTCTCAGACACTCCAAATTAGTTGAGGCATGCGTGCACGTTTGGATAAGAAAGACAGAAGACTGAAGTTCTGTTTTATCTTAGGTTTCATGCTCTTAACTTGCCGAACAGGAAAAAGAGAAAATGACTGTGGGTTTATTTCCTGATTACATAGCTGTCTGTATACCCATAGGCAAAGGTGTGGTCACATCATTAAAATGCATTTAATTGGTTATAGCCTTAGCATATATGTCCTGCCCCCCCGCTCTTGCTGATTGGTCTTCCAACTTAGATTATGGTTGCCATGCAGGCGTCATCTTCTGCAGGCCTGAAGATTATGAAGTTAACCTTCACTCCAAAAACCTGGTACTATCTTTGGAGTACATCTGCTCTTCCATCTCTGCTTTCCATCACAAACTTAGTTTCGCTGATAGTTATTTTGATATCTGTTAAAACTGATGTAAGGAACAGCTCTGTATTTCCCTAACGACCGTGGTCAAAATAAAGGGCAAAGGTCACATGTATACATCATAAAACATATAATTATTATGACACATAATCATTACTTTGCCCTCACATTCGAAACCATCAACTGGAGGGGGAGGGACCAAGGAGACCCCTTGAGTAGAGCGTCGGCTGGGTTCGGGAAAACTTGCCCATTTTCCTTGTCCGCTTGGATTGTATTGTGTCTAATACAGCTTGTGAGGTGGAGCATACGTTCTCCAGGGTATCCGGGAATGGAACAGTGGGGTCTCCAGGAAACATATTCATCGTCGATGACGGCGCAGAGGCTCCTATGGCGCCCTTACTTTGTTTGCTGTTCTCCTCTGTTGCCCATTATACTAGTCCGTGTGATTACAATCATAAAGCACAGGACCCAGTAAGCTTTCAAGGAGATTGGATTAGACAGTCACTTGGACTCAGCAGGGCAGCAGCATATGGGCTGAAACAGGTCTCTCTTTAGATAGTGGTAATTACCCACTACACTGTCCAGATAGTGATGGGGTCAGGGGGGAGCAGTGAGGACTCTTTGCTACACTGACAAATGGGTCTGTGTCCGAGAGGCTCTGTGCTAGGGGGGGGCAGTCAGACAGCCCACCTCTCTTCAGCAAAACGCTCCGGTGAGGCAGGACCCCGAGGCACGATTCGAGTAGTTCACAGCGTCTCGGCCGGCGGAAGCCGCCTGAAAGGCAGGCGGAGGAAGCGCCGCCAATTCCACAATGAGCGCCCGGCTCACCACGTGCCGCACGCGCCACACTGTCAGCGGCCGCCGTCTATCGCAGGTCCGTCGTACCTGATTCCTTATCCATCCTCCGTTCACCGGGTCCTGCAAGAGAAAGAAGCTCAAGGCACCGGTTAGCGGGGTCCGCCCTCCACGTGTCCCCCCCGTCCTCTGGAACGGCGCCCTGACTCTGGAGTGGTCGCGCTCCGCTTGCAGCCTGGGGCTCCAAATGTCAGGTGTCACCCGTCCCGATGTTTCCAGGTGAAGGCTGGATCCAGGTGCCCAGGTAGTGAAGCCACGGATGGCTATCCAATTTTCAGGATGGAGGTAGGATCCCGGGAGCTCGCCTGTATGCGTCCTCCTATCTAGGCATTCGGCCACGCCCCCGAGCACGGTATAGGTTTGACTGTATATGAGCATGTATTTGGTGTATATGACTGAGCGTATATACGCATGTATAAATATAAGACATAATGGTATTGAGGCAATGTATATGTTTGACTGTATATTAGCATGCATGGTGAATCGACAGTTATTGTATATGAGCATTTATTGGTTTATATGACTGTGAAGGGTATGAGGCCTGTATTGTTTATATATGATGGAGTGTTTTGTGAGCATGTATTGGTGTATATTACTGAGACAATAATCATGTATTAGTGTATATTCGGTAAGTGTACATGAGCATGTATTGGTGTTATGACGGTGGGTGTACTTAGCAATGTATTGGTGTATATGAAGGAGTGTATATGATCATGTATTGTGTTGTATTCTGTATCTGTGGGGAGTATATCTGACCATGTTTTTGGTGTATATGACGGTAAGTGTACATTAGGCTGTACTGTTGTATTTACGGTGAGTGTTACATTGCATGTTTTGGTGTATATGACGGTGAGTGTCATGACATGTATTGGTGTATATGCCTAATTGTATATGAGCAGTCTTGGTGTAATCTGACTGAATGTATTTGAGCATGTCTGTCCTGTATATGAACGGTGAGTGTATATGAGCATGTTTGGTGTATCTGACGTTGTACACTCACCGGCCACTTTATTAGGTATACCATGCTAGTAGCGGTGTGACCCCCTTTTACCTTCAGAACTGCCTCAATTCCTTCATGGCATAGATTCAACAAGGTGCTGGAAGCATTCCTCAGAGATTTTGGTCCATATTGACATGATGGCATCACACAGTTTTTGCCGCAATTTGTCGGCTGCACATCCTTATTGCGATCTCCCGTTCCCACATCCCAAAGATGGCTCTATTGGATTGAGATCTGGTTTCTGTGGGAGGCCACTTGCTTACAGTGAACTCATTGTCATGTTCAAGAAACCATTCCTGAGATGATTCAAGCTTTATGACATGGCGCATTATCCTGCTGAAAGTATCCATCAGATGTTCGGGTACATTGTGGTCATAAAGGTAGGACAGGTCCAGCAACAATATTCAGTAGTGCTGTGGCGTTGCAACGATGCCAATTGGTACCAAGGGCCCAGATTGCCACGAAATATTCCCCTCCCCACCCCATGACACCACCACCACCCGCCTGAACCTTTGATAAAGGCAGGAGGGATCCAGGCTTTCATGTTGTGGCCGGGCCAATTCTGACCCTCCATCCGAATTGTCACAGCAGAATCCACAGACCCAATTTCGATGCAAATTATAGCCTCAGTTTTCCTGTTCTTAGCTGAAAGAGTGGCCCCCGGTTGGTATTCCTGCTGCTGTTAGCCCATCTGCCTCAAAGTTCGACATAAACTGTGCATTCAGAGATGCTCTTCTGTCCTACCTTGGTTGTAACGGTGGCGATTTGCGGTCCACTGTTGCCTTTCCTATCAGCTCAAGCCAGTCTGCCCATTCTCTCTGACCTCCTGGCATCAACAGGCCATTTCCGCCCACAGAACTGCCACTCACTGGTGTATTTTTCTTTTTCGGACCTTTCTCTGTCACCCTTGAAATGATTTTTGCGTGAAATCCCCAGTAGATCAGCATTTTCTGAAATAACTCAGACCAGCCTTCTGGCAACCACAACCATGCCACGTTCAAAGGCACGCAAATCACCTTTCTTCCCCATACTGAGCTCGGTTTAAACTGCAGGAGAGTGTCTTGACCATGTCTACATGCCTAAATGCACTGAGTTGCCGCCATGTGATTGGCTGATTAGAAATTAAGTGTTAATCGCATTTGGACAGGTGTAACCTAATAAAGTGGCCGTGAGTGTATTGAAGCCATGAAGAAGCATGCATTGGGTGTATATGCATTGGTGTACTTGGCATGGTTTGGATAATATATGAATGGGTGTGTGTAAAATGAGCATGTAGTATATAACTGTGAGTGTATCTGAGCATGTATTGGTGATATATGACTGAGGGTGCTATAAGCTGTATTGTGTAAATGACAGATCAGTGTTTTTGAGCGATGTATGGGTATATATGATGGGGAGTGTAATGAGCATGTATAATATGACTGTGTGTGTATATGAGCATTGATTGGTGTATATGACTGAGTGTATTTGAGCATGTATCGCTTTATATACGAGTGTATTTGAGCATGTATTGGTGAATATGACGGAGAGGTAATAAAGCATTTATTGGGGTATATGATGGTGCAGTGATATACATGTATTGGTGTAATATGAACGTAAGTGACATGAGCATGTATTGGTGTTAATGACGGTGGGTGTACATGAGCATGTATTGGTGTATATTACAATGAGTGTATATAAGCTGATCGGTGTATATTATGGTGAGTGGTATATGAGCATTTATTGGAATATATGAACGTGAGTGCATATTAGGCATGTATTAGGGTAAAATGAGTAATTCCAATATGATTGCAGGCCTGCCTTAAAAGGATGCAGCTACATTGTTTCAGTGATTGCTCCATTGCTCCACAACATGTAGTCATGTTGTCCCTTAGCAAACGAGATCGCATTCCCCTCCCTTTCCTCCGATACGGCCAACCTCTGCTGGCGGGATTTGCACAAGAACAATTGTTTTTGTATATACAATGTCCCGGACGTTACTACATGACCCAGTAAGTCGCTGTGATAATGATTGCTGAATCCCTGGTGGTCCAGAACGACTCTATAGTGCATGGTCCTGTCCCCGCTGCCAGAGTGTGAGTGGTTGTTATCCGAGGAAGCCATCTCGTTTCTAAGGGACAACATGACTAAACTTATGATAAATTATCTTCACACAGGAACATTTTTTTTTTAATCACATCTAATTGAAGAAATGTTTACATTATGGCACATGATTAATATAATGCCCAGATGGGAATACCCCTTTAAGTGTTTCTCATCTTCAGGATGGGGCTAGCAGCAGTTCAGCGTTTGCTCAGGAATGGCAGCAGGGCAGGTTTGGGTGTGATTGCATTCTGCATGCACTGTGAGGCGGAGACTCTTGGAGCAAGGTCTGGTGTCAAGGAGGGCACAATGAATGCCACCTTATCTTCAGAAAAAACATCAGGGCAGACTGATGTTCTGCAAAAGGTACAGGGAGTGGACTGCTGAGGACTGGGGTAAAGTCATTTTCTCTGATGAATCCTCTTTCTGATTGTTGGAACATCTGGAAAACGGCTTGTTCGGAGAAGACAAGGTGAGCGCTACCACCAGTCTTGTCTCATGCCAACTGTAAAGCATCCTGCAACCATTCATGTGTGGGGTTGCTTCTCAGCCAAGGGAATCGGCTCTCTCACAGTCTTGCCTAAAAACACATCCATGAATAAAGAAAGGTACCAGACTTTCCTCCAAGAGCAACTTCTCCCAACTGCCCAAGAGCAGTTTGGTGATCAACAATGCCTTTTCCAGCATGATGGAGCCATAAAGCAAAGGTGATAACTAAATGGCTCAGGGAACAAAACATAGAGATTTTCGGTCCATGGCCTGGAAACTCCTCAGATCTTAATCCCATTGAGAACTTGTGGTCAACCATCAAAAGACGGGTGGATAAACAAAAACCAATAAATTGTGACAAAATGCAAGCATTGATTAATCACAGCTCCCCTTTAAAATATTCATGAGCACTGGTAAAATGAAAGCCGAGCTGTGATTGGTTGCCATGGGCAACTAGAAATATTCTGACTTTCAGAAACTTAATAAATCTGCCCCATTGACTTGCTGCATTAACTAATTCTAACTGTCAATAAAAGCTTTTATCACTTATAATATGATTGAACTTATATTTCTGTATGTGATAAAAATATCTGACAAACACACATAAAAACCAGAGGGCAACAGATAATGTGAAAATATAATATTTGTGTCATTCTCAAAACTTATGTCCATGACTGTATATGACTGTTAGTGTATTTGAGCATGTATTGATGTATTTGACTGAGTGTATGATAGCATGTATTGGTGTGTATGAAGGTGAATGTATATGAGCATGTATTGGTGTATATGAAGTTGAATGTATATGAGCATGTATTGGTGTATATGACGGTCACTGCATTTGAGCATGGATTGGTGTATGTGACTGTGAGTGTAAATGAGCATGTAATGGTATATATGACCAGGGCCGCATCTGCCATGAGGCGAGATGAAAATTTCGCCTCAGGCGGCAGCATGCGTATCCCTTTAAAGAGTTGCAAAATGTGCCGCTCTAATGTGGGCAGTTCGGGCGCCCATTGACGGCCGAATCGCCCACCAGCGAAATAAATCACGCCTGTCTCTTTAAGACACAGTCGCGTTTTATATGCGGAGCGACGCAGCGCCTTTACGGCTGCTGGTGTTGCTCCGTAGTATACAGGGACACAGGCGGCGGATGATAACGTCATGCCGCCTGTGTCACTGTGAAGAGCCGCGAGGAGATGGGAGCCGCGTGCCTTGGGAGCACTATGCCTGCAGGTAAGTATGATTTTTATTATTTTTTCATGTACACTTCTTTATTAAATGTGGCCAATAAGGGGAAAATCCAGCTATAACGTGGTGGGATGCTCGTGTATATATTTATATTACTTATATTTACTTATAATGCTGAGGTTCACGGACGGATATCTTCAGCTCCAGGCACGATCGCCACCCAGCGTCCATAAAACTACCACAGTCACTTACAGTAATAAAGTCTCCTGGATAACAACACTGTGCTCCTAATAATATATACCCCTAACAACACAAGTGACCGCAACTCTCCCCCTCTAAGAAAACGTCATTTATATATAAATTATATATTATATATTATATATATAGATATATATATATATTTCTATTTTCTGGAATTATAGCATCACAGCACCTTCAATTCATCCCCCATCGTGATTTCTTTATTTTTATAAAGCCCTTCTCTCATATATTTAATCCATGTTATTCACACACATATACAGCCCCCCATCTTAGTAGTATATGTATCCCAGATACAGCCCCCACCATAGTAATATCGTTTATCCTATATACAGCCCCAGCTTAGTATATCTGTATCCCAATATAAGCCCCCACTTATATCTACTGTAACTCCATATAGCATACCCCCACTCTGAGTAATATACGTATCACATTCTACAGCCCCAGCTATGTAATATACTGTACCCCATATAGCAGCCCCTCGCTTAGTCGAACGGTATCCTGTATACAAACAATCCCACTTAGTAATATACTGTATCCCATTTACATGCCCCCAACGTAGTAATATCTGTATCCCATAACACAGCCTCCCGACTTATAATTACTTAATCCCATATATCAACCCCCCCACCTAGTAATAATACTGTAAACCCCATATCCAGCCCCTGCTTAGTATATACTGTAATCCCCTATATAATGGATTGGAGAACCCGGAATAAAGTCCTCCTGATGGAAGAGATTGTCATCTATAAGGTACTAGATGCCACTAATGACTCCCAGACCCTGTAGTCAGTCACACAGTGTCAGTGTGCTGCCTGTGGGGAAGTTAATTGCTAGTAAAGTTTTCAGCATTTACTAAACAGGGAGCGGGGGAAGGTAGCATTTTAATATTCGCCTCAGGCAGCAAATATGCTAGAATCGGCCCTGTATATGACGGTGAATGTATATGAGCATGGATTGGTGAATATGACTGAGTGTAAATAAGAATGTATTTGTGGCATATGACGATGAGTGTTAATGAGCATGTATTGGTGTATATGATGGTGAGTATATATGAGCATATATTGATGTATAGGACTTAGTGTAAATTAGCATGTATTGGTGTTCATGATTGTGAGTGTATATGAGCATGTATTGATATATATGATGGTGAGTGTATCTGAGCATGTATTGGTGTAAATGATGGTGAGTGTATATGACCATGTATGCGACTGAGTGCATATGAGCATGTATCGGTGTATATGACGTCAGTGTATTTGAGCAAGTATTGGTGTATATGACTTAGTGTATTTGAGCATGTATTTTTCTATATGACTGCGAGTGTATTCGAGCATGTAGAGAATGCGCCCCTGGATCGCAAATGGATCGGGTAAGTAAATCTGCCCCAGTGTCTCATAAATGTAGTCATGTTGTCCCTTAGAAACGAGATAGCTTCCTCGGATATGACCACCTCACATTTTGGCAGCATTGGTCAGACATGCGCTATTGAGTCCTGCCTGACCTCTTGGCTTCAGCAATCATTACAACTGTGGGACCTGCAGCAACTCCCGGACATTTCATATACAAAGACTTTTTGTTTCTTTGTGCAATCCTTCCAGCAGAGGTGGCCGTATCCAGGGAGACAGTCTTGTTTCTAAGGGACCATATGACTACATTTATGAGAAATTATCTTCACACAGGTAAAAAAAATGTTAATAACATCTAATTGAAGAAATGTGTATATATGGCAGATTAATGAAACTGAATGTGAATGCCCAGATGAGAATACCTCTTTAAGGGTGTCTGTGTCTGATGCAGTTTAATGTTGTATAATTCCGAATAAAAAGTCATTAATCCATTAGCTATCTTGTGTGTGTGTCCAAAGTTGTGGTACCGTTAGAGGTTTTAATGGAATGAATGAATGTGTTCTCCTTCTGTTTCTTAACCAAGAGGGACATCAGGCACTTGGCAGACACTTGGCAAACTTTGGGGATGCCAAGAAGTGGATCGGATCCCCCGGTAAGCGCCACAGGGGATCAGATCCATAAGGGGAAGGCCCTTACATGCCACCGTCATGCTTGATCGGAGCTGGTGCTTCTGGTGCTGGCTTCGTTCGTGAGCAGGTGCCAGAAGCGTGACGCTATAGTACGTATAGTGCTCCTGAAAAACAGCTGTAGCAGTACAGTCCAAACGACATGACCAGATACTTGAAGTGCCCATCACGAGTATTGAAGGTGGTCTTTTACTCATCGCCTTTGCAGATACGAATAAGGTTATACACCCCACGTAGGTCTAGTTTGGTAAAGACCTTGGCTCCATGTAAACAGTGGAACAATTCCAGTGGATCAACGGCAAAGGATAGCGATTCTTCACAGTAATCTTGTTACTCAAAGAATGAGCGGAATTCAGTGAGGAACGCGGTGACAGGATCGTTCCTGTCCCAGAGGGGAGTAGCCCATGTCAGGGTTTTCCTGGTAAGAAGGCTGATCAAGGAAGCCAACTTAGCCCGTTCTGTGGTGAACTGTGAAGGCATCAGTTCAATTTGCAAGGAACACTGGGTTATGAAGCCCCTGCATAACTTGGCCTCACCATCATACTTGCTGGGCATAGAAAGACGAAGCCTGGGTTCAGCAGTTGACAACACAGCCGTAGTAACGGAAGGTACCACAGGTTTTAGACGCTGGTGCTGGGAAGACAACAACTACTGCAACATGGCGGTGACTTGTCCAAGTTACTGACCTTGAACAGCAATCTGTTGAGACTGTTGAGCCACGACAGTGGTAAGATTAGCCAGGTCAGGTTGCGGAACCTTGGGGGGATCCATAGCCGGATATTACTATCAGCATCAGAGGAAGTGGATCCTCTGGACCACTGCGGATGATGACGTAAGCTGACATCTGGGACCAGAGTCTAAGTGGTACCTGGTTTTCACCAGAGTCCGTTGCAAAGCGGGTTAAACTTGCTGCAGCATGGTACCACCAGGTCGTTCCACAGGTGCGACTTTGTCTGCGGAGGCAGCCAAGGCGTAGTACAGAATCGTCAGGCAAACTAGTGGTCGGGGAAAGGCAGGATCAGAGTCAGGGCAGGGCAGGCAGCACGGAATCGGAGCCAGGAACAGAATCAAGGTCACAACGGGAAATCAGGATAATCGCAAAAAGCATGGAACAAAGCTTTCTCTTAGGCATATAAGTACAAAGATCCAGCAGGGGACACAGGAAGGGGCAAGAATCTATCTTGGCAGGCAGCCAGCAAGCGCCAATTATTGTCGTGCTGGCCCTTTAATTCCTACAGAACTAAAATCCTTTTAGATGGGAATGCATGCGTCAGACTGTGGGCAGCGAGGAGACTGCTGCTAGATCCAGGAGGGGTGAGTTAACGTGCAGGCAGGCTATCTATCCAGTAAGAAAAGATCCAAGAAGCACTATCAAAACACACAAGGAGTAAACAAAATAAAAGCGGGTGCACGCCTATGAGGGCCGGGCATCAGGTCCTTCAGTTTTAGAGGCAGCACACCAAATTGTAGTGAAAAAATGAAAAAGGAAGCATGGTCCAGCCTGGTTCCAAACTCCAATAACTTCTTTATTCAGTGTATAAATAGCAATAAAAGTTTCCACTTAGAAGGACGATTCAAGCCTACGCGTTTCGGACAGCAGACCTGTCCTTAGTCATGGCTAACACTTAGTATCATACACCTCCAATTTATAATGGAAATACACTCCCCTACCTTTACCGTACCTCCCCTCACCTATACGTCATTTCCTATCCCGCCCCTAAAATAGCTATATATACAAATAACGTACTAACAATGTATTTAACAAGCGAGGAGGATCACAGAAAGAATAATCATGAGACGAAATAAGACCATACAAAAAACACATATCCATAAATTATCGCCAATCTTGTATGATGTGCCCTTTACACTACTAGCAGTCCGACATGACAACATCCGTAAGTGGACCCTGTCAGGTGAGACCCCTCAGGGGCCAAACGACTTCCTCCCTTCTGAGGAAGGAGTCAGACCCCAGGGAAATGGTACAAGACATGGCAGTCTCTTCTATTATCGCTGCCAGGAGTTTCAGGCAGCGTTAAAAGCTGATGCCAGCCTGAAAGCTCTTAAGGAACAAGCGCCACAGCCTCCTTTGGACTCGGACCCTGAGAAGGTGGTCTGGGACCGACAGTTAGTGGTACCCTATCCGTTCAGAGATGTTGCAGATTTCGATGGCCGGACACCTAGGGATTACAAAAACAAAGGCTAGACTAGCGCCGCATTTCTACTGGCCAAAATTGGGGGCCGATGTGGCTGCCTACTGCTGTTCATGCAACACTTGTCAGACGGTGGCCTATTAGCGCCTCACGATAGCTTCTTTCTCCTGTTTTTTCAGTTTTTTACTCCAGAGGGTGGGAAAGGCTGGGCTCCGCCCTAAGGCCCCACTGATGGCTGTGCCGATAATTGATGAACCTTTACGGGGGGCTGTGGATTTAGTGGGACCGATGCCCGTTCGCAGTAGCTCCGGTAAGGAATTTGTATTAACGGTAGTAGACTCTGCCACACGATACCCCGAAGCCGTATCTTTGTTCTCCATTCGGGCGGACAAGGTGGCTACTGCATTGTTAGAGATCTTCTCCCGGGTGGGTTTTCCCCAGGAAATGCTTACTCACATTTGATGGAGTCCCTCTGTAAACAAATACAGGTGCAATATTTGGTGGCCAGCCCGTATCACCCACAGACCAATGGCCTGTGCGAATGGTTCAATGGCACCTTAAAACAAATGCTTTGTATGTTGGCTGACGCCCACGGGCGCGACTGGGAAAGGTACCTCACACACCTGCTATTTGCCTAACGGGAGGTTCTACAGGCCTAGACCGGGTTCTTCCCCTTTGAGCTCCTGTATGGACGATGGGTACGGGGACCTCTGGCCCTGGTGAAAGAGGCCTGGGAAGGAGAATTAGCTACACCTGAAGTGTCGGTCATTGAGTATGTCATGCACTTTCGTGACGAATTAACGCAGCTGGTACATGACAATATGGCGCAGGCCGAGGCCGACCAGAAGCGGTGGTAAAACCAGAATGCCCGTGAGAGGACCTACCAGGTGGGTCAATAGGTGTGGGTTCTGGTCCCTGTACCACAAAACAAGCTTCAGGCTGCCTGGGAAGACCGATACCTTGTGCATCAGCAGCTTAACGCCATCACGTACCTGGTCACCCTGGACCCAGTTCATGGAAGGCGGAAAGCCTATCAGGTAAACCTGAATACGCAGGGAGGCATGCACCCTCTGTGTGTAACCTGCCAGAGGAAGGGGAGGCAGAGACCCCCTAAATATGCTGGCCCAGGTCCGGGCAGGGGGAACCTTTGCGGATGAGGAGGTAAGCCATGAACTCCTGGTGGAACAGAGAACCCAGCTGTGGGCCACCCTTTCAGGAGTTATATAGCAACCAAACAGGAAGGAAGGAGTTGGCAGTCTATCATGTGGACACCGGGGATCATCTGCCAATCCGGCGTTCAGCGTATCGGGTCTCCCCAGAGTTGAAGCAGCGCATGTGGCTGGAGATTGACAAAATGCTGAAGCTAAGGGTCATCCAGGCCTCCCCCGTAGTCCTTGTTCCAAAGAAAAACCGGACCAGCTGGCCGGGGCAAAGAAACTGATGAAATAAAGGAATTCAGGAGTATAAAGAAAAATTAAAAACATTTAAAGAGTTGGATGATTACATATATTTATCAAATAACTGTCAGAGAAATATACGAAAGGTTGAGAGTAAGATTAGGACAAGAAAACATAAAAAATATCAGAAAGTAAAAATGGATTATGAGAAGAAACAGGTATATAGGTAGCAGAAAAAGAAAGATACACCAGTAGAGGAACACTCACTGTCCAAGATTGGGGAAATACCCACTAGGGCAGTGATGGCAAACCTTTTAGAGATAGAGTGCCCAAAATGAGACCCCAAAAAAACTAGCTTTTCCCAAAGTGCCAAGACAGCAATTTAGGCAATTTGAGCTCAAATCCGACCCTGTGCACACCTTTTCACTCTTGGGACAGAACCAAGCAGCACAGGATGGGTCACTTTAAAATAACAGGGCACTACTTGGACTGCCTGAGACCGCAGGAAGATGCCACGTCCGGTAAACTCTGTGCCTGGGAGACAGCCTGTGTGCCATCTCTGGCACCAGTGCCATAGGTTCGCCACCACTGTACTAGGATGTATGAAGATGTAAAGGGTAAAAGGATAGGAATAGTATGAGAAACAATGATAGAAAGACACAGCGGTGGGGAAACACACAATATAATGGAAACCACATGAGAATTTAAAATCATTACATTACTATAAATATAGGAATAATACACCACTGCAAGGTTTTTATGAACCAACACACACATATCACAACACAAGGGTTAGATTTAATAGATTCAATAGTTCTGATTATAGGAGATGGAATAAGAGGGGCCATAATTCAGTCCCGAATAGATATGCTCCACCTATGGATTACCGTATACCTACTATTCAGAATAGATTTGCCCCATTAATGGATTTCCCAAATACACCCACCTTTTTCAAGGGGGATTTTCACTTGGAAAAGGGGAAAACTTTAGTGAAAGATATGGAAGGGGGAGAGACCAACACCAACAGCCCAATAAAAAGAAAATTAGGAGAGGGGGGCACAAAAGAGGGACATATGAACCACTCCAAAAAAAACAAGGAGATATAAAATTAATTTAAGCAATGCAATACTGAATGAGGGACAAGTTCTCAATAAAGGTTTTAAATTTGCGCCAAAACCGAAATTTGATAGATTTGGCACATATATCGATGTACATAAATTCATCAGGAATATTAATTAAAAAACAATTTTGCAGCCAGACCGTTGGAGTCACAATCACGACAGCGTACCCCTACTATCACACTAGACTCAAACTTGAAAGAGAAATCTTCGTTTATGCCCAAAAATCACACTAATGAGTGCATAGAGGCATTTAAGAGGGTGGCTTTGAATGATTTAAATAGGATCAATTTTACTAGGGGCAGAGGTCACAATAACATTTTTCCCAAAGGGTAATAATACTCTTACTATTTTTGAGGAGTATTTTTAGCCGATGAGGAGTATGAAAATTTCGGTAATACATATACATATCTCATAGCCGTTTATAATGTTAATAGATGCTATTTATACAAAAAAAAATCATCTGTCTGCTCACTGCACACACTCACCGCGTACAGCACACACACACCCACACAGCACGCTCACCCCACAGCGCGCACAGCATACAGCATGCTCACCGCACAGCACAAACTCGCCCAGTATAGCACACACGGTGATTTTTCAGAATCCATCGGTAATACTCGGAGAAACACGTCGGAAAAACGCGATTCGGGCCCTTAGTAAATGACCCACATAGAGTGCAGTGTACCCCGGCCGCGGCTCACACTCACCCGGGATCACATAACTGCTGGCCGCTGACGGAGCAGGACGAGGAACAGCAGCTTCGCGGCTCACATGTCTCCCCCAGGGCCGGCGCTGAGCAGCCCTGCGCGCGCTGTGATAACGCTACTGCAGTGTGCGCCGGGCTGCTCAGCCTGCGTGCTACACGGAATAATTGCCAAGCGTATCTTTACGCATGACAATTATTTTGGGGGGTAATGGCCCTCATCATGCGTCTATGACGCGTGGTGAGGCGTTAATGCGACCACTGACTAGGGGTAATGATAATTTAACAAAGGAAGAAAGGCTGGAATGGAATGGAAATATTAAAACAAAACCGTCTGACAAGTTGGGGGGGGGGCATATTAAATATGGATGACTATGACCAGGAAATGAAAATAATTTTAGGGGATACAAATTGTATAAAAACTGACGTAACAACTGACTAACAACTGACTCCAACTAAAAATTCTCCATCCCACAGGCACAAGTCTCAGCCAGTTCACCATCAGAGCTGTGTGGTGAACCTTTCCTCCTTATGAGCCTGACAAACATGAGATGTCAGTTCTCTCCAAAGGTCTGTCCTTCTGCCCTGCAAGATCTGTGGACAAAATTAAACTCTGCAATGACATGGAGTATTCTTCATAAAAAAGACTCAGAGAATAGTTCCATGACAGAGACTCTCCTCACAGCACATATTGGAACGGACCGTTCAACACAACCCAACAAAAAGATCTACCTGGACCCCCAAATCTGGAACCAACTCAACACTGGATACATACATTGACCATTTCAGAAAAAAAGTGAAAACTGAAATCCTGGGGAAAGAAAAACAATAAATAACCTAACCCTGCAGGACAAAGGGGCTATTTAGTCCATTGAAAGCAAACCCAGATATCATTATAAAACCTGCAGACAAGGGGGTGCAAGTCCATATATATAAAACTTTCTGACTATACAGGAAGCAACAGACAGCTGTCCAACCCCATTCATATAGATATAACTTGAGAGTGATCCACAGAGGCCTACAGAAGCAACTTATTGAATGTAACAAATTTTTCAATGAGATCAACAACAAGGTCCACCTTCTCATCCCGAGGTCCCAGGCCAGGCTGTTTCTATATGCTGCTCCCCAAGATACACAAAGATGGCAATCCAGGAAGGCCTATTATTTTCTGGCATTGCCCCTTGACGGAAGTACTCAGGTTGGGTGGAAATCTCTTAACCCCTGGGGCAGAAATACCCCTAGCTACATCCAGGACGACTACTGACCTTTTTAAAATACTCCAAGACTGTAGCCCACTTCCTGTATGGTACTTCTGGCCACCATGATGTGGAATCTTTATGACACAACTCCCCAACCCCCATAAGATGGAATAGCAGCATGCCGGGCACACATGGAGAAGCACAACTTACTCAACAGAACTGATCTCAGATCTTATACAATTTGTGCTCACCCCACACTATTTTTCATTTGGAGAGGATCGTGTACCTACAGTGTATGGGACATCGATGGGTTCCAAGGTGTGCACCCACAGTACGCCAATCTTTTTCGGCTGAACTGGAAGGTGCTACTATCCACATGCATACCACAAACCCAGATCTTCTCCGTTATATAGATGATTATCTGATCATCTGGACTGCAGTGAGGAGGCCCAATTCAATTCCATGAGGTACAACAACTTTCACACCCACCATCAATCTGAACTAAGCTATTCAGAACAGGAGATACACTTTCTGGATACCACCCATACAGATTAAAGACAGCCACTTAACCACATCCATATTCCATAAACCTACGACAGAACGGCTACCTGAGAAATAACAGCTTCCCACCCCAAACATATCAGACATCCATCAATACACCCGGCCATACGTACTCAATCACGTATGTTTTCAGACAAAAAAGATCTGGAAAAACACCTCCTGAGACTCAGTTCTGAATTTCTCCATTTGGGCTACGACCAAAGTGACTGATAACCAAATAGGTAAAGCATGCAGCCTCAACAGTAGATGATTTACTCAAATATAAGGAGACCAACCAGGAGCCAGAGTGCCCCTAGTAGTCACTTATAGCCCACAACTGGAGATCCTGCGTCACATTGCCAAGGAACTCCAACCGATTCTGCATAAGACACAACATTTAAAGAATAATTCCCAGTCCCTCCTCTCCGTCCTTCCGGCAAACCACCAAACCTGTAAAACAACTGTGTGTCCGATTGCCCTGAGACCCCTCAGAAAATGGTACCTTCACCCTGCCTGAAAAGCAATGTAACAACTGCCAGCACATCCGCACAGGTGACAGGTACCTGTACCCCAATCACAGCAGGTACATCAGATCAAGGGACCTTTTCCGCAGTGTCCTCTAATGTGTGCCTACCTTATTATGTGTCAGCAGTGTCCAACCCAGGACTTTATGTTGGGGAAACAGGTCAGAGACTCCCATCAGCGCATGAACTCGCACGATCTGATATAAAAATGAAAGGAAAGATCTCCCAGTGGCTGCACATTTCTCCAGAGAGGACCACACTACGGAGATTTGCAATTACTGTTTTAATGGGACATTTTAAGACACAGAGGAAAGTGAAGAATGGGAGTATAAATTAATGAGGAGACTCAACACCTTGCAAAGTGTTCTTAACATTCATGCCAGCTTCATGACCTCCTTACCTCTTGATCTGGAGGCCACAAGCAGATAAGAGCCAGGGCTCATGTGTCTCGCCTCATAGGTTTTTAATGTTTTTATTGCCATCCTGTTGTAAATAAGATGTCCCTGTTTTTATCAATCTGTTGTTTTAGAGGTTTTTTTTAATATCCTTTGATGATCACTGTTTAGTGTTTATAAAATGCTGTGAATTTTCTGTTTCATGCATAACATCATGTCTGACGAAGAGAACTAGTATTCTCGAAAGCTCACCATCAAATATACTCAGTTAGCCTCAAAAAGGTATCGCCTGATTTCTTCACTCTTCTTCTGACTAACAACCCATCAGATGAATACCAAAAAGAACTGGTAGTGCTCTTAGAGAATGCGAAAAAGATTGGGATTATTAACAGCAAGGAATATAACTATTTAAATAATAAGTACCCGCGGATCCAAGTAATATATCCCCTCCCGAAAATTCATAAGAGCATAGAAAAACCTAAGGGGAGTCCAATAATGTCGGGTATGAATATACTGACCAGCCGCTTGTCGGAGTATATTGATTTTTTCTTGCAAAGACATGTGACCAAAATGCGCTCCTACCTTAGGGACTCTCAGCAGGTTGTTCATCTCATCAAAACTATACATTTGAATGGGGGAAAAATTCTCCTTTGTAGTTGTGATGTTAGTTCATTGTACACGTCTATTCCCCAAGATAAGGCAATAGCCGTAATTAAAAAGGTCCTTGAGAAAGAGGATGAACTAACATATGAACATAAGGAGTTTCTCATTGACTCTATTAGATTTTGTTTGGGCAGGAATTATTTTTGGTATGGGGGAAGTTTTTTCAACCAAATTACCGGCATAGCGATGTGAGAGAAGTTCGCACCCAGCTTCGCTAAACTTTACATGGAAGCTTTTGAGGAAGAATATATATACTCAGATACTAAAAGTGAAAGTGATCTCAAAAAAATTAACTTTTTGGATTTGGAATTCTATGGACAATTAATAAGTGGTAGAAATCATTATTACATGAAGTCTATAGCCTGGACTGTGTAACCAATAAGGGTAGCTTATCTGCACAGAGCTGATACTGCCGATGACAAGGTGGTAACCTTTATAGTTACTCTTTAAGGCTCGACCCCATTTTTTGTATTCTGACTTGCATAGCTTTATATGCTTATAACTTTTAAACACTTTTACTTATCAAAGCAATTTAACATTTTTTTTGTCAAATCTTGTACTGTACTTCATTTTAGTGGCAAAGTTTTGCCTTTATTTAAAAATGTAGAAACTGATGAATTTTTGTAATGTCTGGAAAATTTATTTTGATGCCACGTGGCTTACAAATCGAACATTGGTTTTATGAAATTTTAAGTAGATATCAGAATTGACTTTTTTTGGGGCTCATTATTGTTTGTAAAGAAATTTGAAATTTATAATATTAGAAACCCCTACATACCAACCCATTTTCAAATCTGTACCCCTCAAACAATCAGAAACAGTTTTTAGGAAGATTGTTAACCCCTTAAGATATTCATAGTAATTAAATCAAAATGGAGATGAAATTTAGAATATGGAGTCTTCGGAGCTTTCTGTAGCCTCGAGCCATATGGTAGATATGTTTTATTGATCACTTTTTATAGCATTTTTTTGTGGGTTGAAATAGGCAAAAATCATAATTTTTGGCAGTTTTTTTTACTTTTTTTTTACTGAGTTCATTCTGTGGGTCCAATAATTATTTTTATTCTACGGGTTGTTACAGATGCGGTGATGCTATACATGTGGGGATTGTGTAATGGTTTTGAACTTTTTCACATTATATGTCATTTTATGTGTTAATGGGGATTTGGGGCATTTTTATTAATTTATTAATGTATTTTTTATTGAATAACCTTTTTTAAGGTTATAGGCTGACACTGTGCCTTTAAGATCAGATCAGCCACTCAGGCTACAGCTCACTGAAGGGGCTTGTACCCTATGAACTAAGTGGTCATAGGATAAGAATACCCTAATGCCACCCACAGATCCAAAACTACTAGAATCATGATTTATCCGTTGTTTCTATTATCCGGTTTCATACGACTATGATACAACTGTTACATAATGAACAATAGCTATGAAGATACATATAATGTAGTGAAGGCGGGTGTTATGATGATAGAGCGATTAATGATGTAATAATGCAACTGCATTTTTATTTTATGATTGTTTCAATAAAGCTACCATCAGTAGTCACAAGAGCCCGTATCTGGACATAATTGGAAATAGAAGGAGCACCAAAAAAACCTATTCACTTGGAAAGTAAGCCTGATGACATGTGCAGCCATTCTTAACTTACCTGAAACTAAGCCCAATATATGTGCACAGACAACCTGAACTCATGGTACTTATTCAGAGACTAAATGAAGAGATGAAAACGGCACTCACCAGATTAGGAAGCAGAAAACTCTTTATTGCAGGGAAGAATCCAGGACAGGGGGGATGCCCGCCATGGAAAGGTGATGGGCCGTTTCGCGCTCAAGGCGCTTTTCTAAGCCTCGGACAACACGAGCACTTGGAGCAGAAGTAAAACAACGGCAACGATACACAACATACATAGGGGCAGAAAATCACATCAGTCTAATCTAAAGGCAGGTACAAAATAAATCATCAAAAATCACAGCTAATCACAGCATAAGATATCTCATAAAAGGTAGCATCACAGCAAGCAAGACTTAATAATTAGGATTAAGTCGGCTGCAATATAACATAGCATACATGTGGGAGGGGCAATTGCCTTGCACAGAATCTCTCTACCAAGCGGGTGAGGAAAAAGCAATATAACAGCAGCATTCACTACATGACTAACATCGGAGATGTGCGGTAAAAACGGGAGAATACTCAAGGGCATAGGTGCAGAGCAGATGCTAACGCTAGAAGATAGCTATGTATCGCGTGTGCCTCTACCTAGGCATAGTATATATAAAACGTGTGGGTATCCCCACATCTGCAATGTCAAAAATACTATAATACATATCATAGGAAGACACTTATGTCATTCCGATCATTAAGTCCCATATTCCCTAGGGCATTATATCTCAAAATAAGTCTGGCTCCCCCCCCCCCCCCGTGGCATTCTCTCACATGATTGATAAGTGTCTGGGGGCATCCTTTACCCTTTACTGATTCAGTTGAAATGTTCACGGAATAAGGTAAAGAGATTCCTTATCGTTTTGCCGATATAAAAATATTCGCATGGGCAACAAGTGACATATACTACAAAAGTGCTCCGAGTGCTTGCTTGGTCCAAGGCTTGAGAAAGCGCGCATCCCCCCTGTCCTGGATTCTTCCCCGCAATGAAGAGTTTTCTGCTTCCTACATTGGTGAGTGCTGTTTTCATCTCTTCATTTTGGGCTGATTCATCGCTTCTTGGTTTTAACGTGCACCATAAACCGGAACTTGCCATCGGTACACGAGTACAGCTTTTGTCACAGAACTTGTGCTTTGATGTCTTTTCATGGTGAGGGTGGTGCCAGTCGTTTTCTGCTTATCGTTCTAGGTTATTCAGAGACTAAGTTGGATGTGGTGCAGTGTCAGCTTCTAGCAACTCCAAAACAAAGATCTGTTGTTATGCATAGTCTGCCTCCCTTCAGGGAATGCCTCTAAGAATAAAAATAACCAAGAAATACACTGACAAGTTTAGCAGCTGATTAGATGTCTTAACAGAACGTCATAGTATCAGTGGATGTGACTGGCAGATTGCAACAACAATCACTGGAACTCTTACCAATAAACCATGCTTGCCTTTGAATACGTGAATGCCTGACTCTGATAGAGTGCTGTGGCCCTAGGGAGGTTTGATACCATTCATATAGGTGTGCATTGTTCAGGCTGCATTTAGCATTAGTCTATACCCCTGATGAAGCAAATTATGCTGGCAAAACATGTCGGGAGGCTAATGTCATTGTTTGTATTTAAACTAGCAGTGTAACCATCGAAGAGAGAACCATGAAGCCAGATTAGAAATACTAATCATAAACTAGTCAGAAAGGGTAGTGTATATATATTAGCATTGTGAATAACAAGTCAGTGAGGACAATGCAGTCTACAAATTGTAATATTTTGTCACAATACAGGCGGTCCCCTACTTAAGAACACTCGACTTACATACCACCCATAGTTACAAACGGACCACTGGATATTGGTAATTTATTGTACTTTATTCCTAGGCTAATTTATTTACAAAGCTGTCCTAAGACAGGATAGAGCCTTAACAGTCAGGCCTAAAACATAACTTTTATTATGTCTATAAAAATTATAGTAGATTATTAATCACACTTGTGAATTTAAAATCCGCAAGTCTGAGGCTGCTGATTAACCTAATATCATTTGTAACGCTGGGTATTCACTCAGCCTGTATGTACATCGACGGGTCTCTGCAGTGACCCGTTACAGAGGCAGCCTCAAACAAGTCAAATTAAAAGCCAGACAATAGCCCCCCCCCCCCAACATGTTTCGCCGGATAACCAGCGTCATCAGGGGATCGGGGCTAATGGTTTGTGGGAGGAGCCAGGGTAGGTATATATCACTTCAGGGTGGGACTACTTGTCAATTAGCACCAATAGTTCAAAGTCAACAATGGGGTTGCCTAGCATTGTGATATTGACCACTATGCTGACCAATAGCGGTTGCCTAGCATTGTGATATTGACCACTATGCTGACCAATAGCCATAGCCGCTCGAAAGGTCAACAAAGATGGTGCACAATATCCAGGAAGTGACTCACATGCCCTGTGACTATGAACTCATTGGTTCAGTGATATTTGGGCACGCCCAATGATACTTATGGTACCGCTTACCTTATTCGTCAATCAGTTACCAAGATGGTATATTCCGATCGGATTGAAGAATATCAACAAGTGTTAAAAGTTAAATCTTTTTGTAACCCATGCGATGGTCGTGAGTATATGATTAAACAGTTTATTAACTGTAAAAGTACCAACATCATCTATATCGATTCATGCCCGTGCCCCAAATTATATGTGGGGAAAACTACACAGCAATTTAGACGCCGGATTTCTCAACACCTCAGTTCCGTACGGACTAATGCAGATGTCCCGATTGCCAGGCACATGCACGAATACCATCATGGTGACCCTAGCCTATTGAAATTTTGGGGCCTTTGCAAGGTGTCATTGGGCCCGAGAGGAGGTGACCTGGATCGAAAACTCCTCCAGGTCGAAGCTAGATGGATTTATCAGTTTAATTCCCTGAGCCCCAAAGGGCTAAATGAAGGCTTCTCTTATTCTGCATTCCTGTAAGAATCAATTTTTCTATCATGTTGGACTTTTTTGTTACAGTACTCTACTTACTAATGACATACTAATAACTACATATCACACATAGTTTGGAGCCTTTGGAAGGTTGATCATCTTATAAAATGATCTGATAAATGATCGATAAATGTGCTAGATGATTACAATCTAGAACATACAAGTTAATTGAGTATTAGTAGTGGGATATCCAATCTTGCACCTTCCCCTCTTTCCTTCCTTTTCAGATTGAAACTCACCAACATATGTCACGCTTGAACATCTAGCTTATGACACAGTGATTGGTACTTACCTGTTCCAACGTATGCACATAGCCTCCTGATATTCGACGGACGGACTTTGTTAACCGCAGGCTACATTATCTTATCTCCCTGGGCATGCGCAATACTATTCAGTAGATCACACTAAGTCCCGACGCATGCGCATAGCCTTCTGTCATCCGATGGATTCTATCTTTTCGCGCACGCGCAGTACTTATTTGGTGATCCAGTACTAAGGGTTCGCGCATGCGCGTACTGTCTACGTGTCGCGATAACTTGTAGGACTCTATCTTTCCGCGCATGCGCAGTATTTACCTGGCTATTTAGCACTATGATTTCGCGCATGCGCGAACTTTTCAAATATCACGATAACTCGCAGGACCATCGAATATGACAGCGGTGACATAATCATGGATGGACGTCACCCCCTGATGCCCTCAGCGGTTGGCGTCATCCAATGAGATATGACAGTAGCACCGTGTCACAGGTCAGTGCCAATTGTTGAGCAAGTACACTCTGTGTTGATATTCTTCAATCCGATCAGAATATGCCATCTTGGTAACTGATTGACGAATAAGGTAAGAGGTACCATAAGTATCATTGGGTGTGCCCAAATATCACTGAACCAATGAGTTCATAGTCACAGGGCATGTGAGTCACTTCCTGGACATTGTGCACCATCTTTGTTGACCTTTCGAGCGGCTATTGGTCAGCATAGTGGTCCATATTACAATGCTAGGCAACCCCAATAATTTTTATAGACATAATAAAAGTTATGTTTTAGGCCTGACCGTTAAGGCTCTATCCTGTCTTAGGACAGCTTTGTAAATAAATTAGTACTTTGCCTTGGCAGTCCTAAAAGGGCTGGAAATTATTTAATGATTTGGAAATTATTCCTAGGCTACAATAAACAGCTGAAACAGTTATCAAAAGTGTCTGCTTTTGTGTTAATATTGATTCTTATGACAACCCAACATTTTTTAAATCCAATTTTCACAGAGACCAAAAAAGTTCTGGCTGGGATTACAATGATAAAATATACAGTTCCGACTTACATACAAACTCAACTTAAGAACAAACCTACAGACCCTATCTTGTATGTAACCCGGGGACTGCCTGTACACTGATTTTGGGTGGAAAATTAAACATTTGCAATGGATTAAATGAAAAAAGGCTCCACAAAGTTTGATACCCAATTTCTCTCAAGTACACCCTATATGTGGTGGTAACCTGCTGTATGGGCCGGGCATAGAATGAAAGGATGCACCATCCAGAGCAGATTTGCATTGTACAGGCTATAATTTTTTTCTCTTTTTAATGTGGACCTATAGGGGCTTATTTCTTTTGCCACATGAGATGCACTTTTCTGGTACGTAATTTTGGGGCATCTATAGCTAATTTGTGAGATTTTATTAACTCTTTGTTGGTGGAGTAAATGAAAATCATCAATTTTTAGGAAAATTTTTATGTGTTTTTATGTGTTTTTTATGTGTTAACCATATCATAAAAATAGTATATTATTTCTATTTTATGGGTCGCTACGATTATGAAAATACCTCATTTATATAGATTTTTATTTTTTTCCTATTTTTATTGAAAAAAAAGTAATTTGGCAAAAATGTTGTTAATTTTAGCATCACCGTCTTTCATATGCATAACTTTTTTATTTTTCGCCTCACAAATCTGTTTAAGGGCTTATTTTTTGAGAGAAGGATTGTTCTTTTTAGTGGTCTGACTTTGGGGGTTCACTTTGCGGATCTAATAAAAATTTTGTTTTATTGTGGAGATTGATATGGGCGCAGCAATACCAAATATGTGGGGGTTTTGTGTATTTTATTCATTGTACTGAATACTGAATAAAAACTACTGAATAAAAACAGAATAAAAACTAATTTGGAGAAAATCTTGTTCATTTTAGCATCACCATCTTTTCACATGCATAACTTTTTTTTTTCTCTTTTTTGCGAAAAGAGTTGTTCTTTTTAATGGGCTTATTTTAGAGTGTGGAACATTTTTTTTATCAGTTTTTAGAGCATTTTATTAAAGGTATTAATTAAAAATGATATTTTTCCGAACGTTTTTTGCATTTTTTTTCTCCGGCGTTTACCGTGCGGGTCCAGTACCGATTCCGTTTTATTATACAGATTGTTACGGACGCGGCAATACAAAATATGTGGGGTATTTTTTGTGTTTTTGTGGGTTTTATACTTTAGTAAGTGTTTTTATGGGAAAGTGACATTTTAGGAGCTTATATTTTTATCTATTTATTTTTTATTTATTCTAATGTTATTTATTCTAATCTTTTCCATACTTGAACTTGAACCAGCGATGCTCTGATCACTGGTTCAAGTTCAATACACTACTCTACAACACTATTTTATTGTAGAGCAGTGTAAACTGTCTGAGCATGCAGACGCATGCGCAGACAGTTTACAGTCAGACCCGAAAGGGGTCTGACTGCTCAGAAAATCAGGCAGTCCCGGGGCACCAGGCAGTCCTCGGGGTTGCCCAGAAGTGATTGGATCCCCGGGGGGGGGGGAAGGGGGGCATGCCGTAAGCGGCACGGGGGATCCGATCCCCGATCCATAGCGGGAACACCCTTACACACGGTCATGCTTGACCACGGCATGTAAGGGGTTAACACCCACGATCGGAGTCGGCTCCGATCGCGGGTGTCAGCGCGCTGTGATAGACAGCTGATACATGGGAATCAAAGTTGCTGTGTCACAAGGTAGGGAGATGTATGGGAGAGTTCACACAATTAATTTTGAGTGTGTTGGGTGAATCATTGGTACAAAAAGAAGGTGGTTAGTGCTAAAGTTCATAGTGGGATGTAGCTATAATCTCCATAAAATACGATGTTGCAGCTTGTTACGTTGTAAACATTCATCCTGCCCAATGCAAGTGACCCATCACATGACGGTGACATCACGTGGGACACGACATGGCTGGCTGCGGATCAGGTGATCGGGGGTGCCCTGCACCAAGCGTGTGCGCAACCGAT
This sequence comes from Engystomops pustulosus, assembly GCA_019512145.1. Classification (NCBI taxonomy): domain Eukaryota; kingdom Metazoa; phylum Chordata; class Amphibia; order Anura; family Leptodactylidae; genus Engystomops; species Engystomops pustulosus. The sequence goes on from WNYA01000098.1 coordinate 121,486, forward strand.
CAGAGTATGACAGGTGGAAGGTCGCTGCGTGCAGCTTAATAGGTCGTGAACATGGGCATACGTACTGGAAAGAAGAATGATCAATATATTTGTGCCATCATGCTTGCACTTGGGGGAAAAAGTAAATGATAAAAGATGAGTTGCAAAATATGTTATGCATCGACAAGATCTTCTAATGTATACTGTGCAAAGAAAGAATGGCCTAAACCATCCCCTACAGGAGTATACCCACGGAGGAGCCCTCTCTTTCCAGAGGTTTTCAACATTGATCTTAATGAAGGTATTCACTAGGAATACCACAGGGTTGACAATACACAACCCTCCTTGTCTCCTCGTATGGTTAGTAACCTCCCTCTTGATTAGGTACAGCTGGATGAACAGACTGTAGACCCGAGTCCAGAGGGGCTCTGGAAAGATGCATACACTGCCCAGAAATCTCAGCAGCGGGAGCAGGAAGGTTTTGATCAGATTAACCCTTTCCTTGAGGGTCAAAGACCAACCCTTCCACTGGTCCACCTTCTGAGTAGTGATCTTAAGCCTGCTGTCCCAGTTTTGCATGGGGTAACCCCCCTGGCAAAAATACGATGCCGAGAACTTTGGCAGAGTCTTGGGGCCCTGGAAGAGTGGCCGGGAGATCAAAGCCTGGACCTTCCTCTCTCAGCCAGAGACTCTCACACTTATCCCGGTTGATCTTGGACCTAGAAGCCTCTGAGTAGCGATCAACCTCTGACATCACCCATTGCACCTCCCCTCCTGAGGACACAAAAACGGTGACATCATCAGCATATGCTACCACTTTAAGAGTGGCTTCCGGTGCTGCCCGATCCATCCAGAGTCCCACCAACAGGCCACGATCAACCCACCTAAGGAATGGGTCGATTGCGAACACGTACAATAGTGGGCTCAGAGGACAAACCTGGCTCACACCAGACCCCATCTCAAAAGAGCGGCCAATCCAACCGTTCACAAGCAGGAAACTCTCTTCCCCTGCATACAAAACTTTCAGCCAATCAACAAACTCCCCCGGCAGGCCATACCTCAGAAGGACAGACCAAAAGTACTCGTGGTTAACCTGATAAAACGCTTTTGCCTGATCCAAGGACAGCAAGTACCCCTTCCAGAGAACAGCCCTGCCCTACTCCACTGCCTCCCGGACATAAAGCAAAGCAATAAATGTACTGTGGCCTGGAACAGAGCAGTGCTGTTAAGCCATCCGGATCTGGCTATTTCTTGAGGATGAGCCCTTCGATCGCCAGGCTGACTTCCTCTTTCCTGATCATCTCAGTCAAAATATCAAGAGAGGGGCCTACTCCTGGCTCAGGGACAGTTTCAGCCAGGAAAGCCGACATCACATCCCGATCTAGATCCTTCCGGTCCAAGAGGTGTGAGTAGAAGGATCTGTCCTTTTCAGGGATCCCGTACTTTCAACCAGTCCCGGGACAACTTTACCACTCACTGACATCTTGCAGTTTCTGTAAGGGTTGGGCGAGCAGTATTTCCCGAAGGCACGTCTCCTCCCACCAACCTAAAAAAGGGTTGGCGTAAGAGGGTGCGTACCTGGCACCTGAGATCTGCCGATAAAAGGTTCTATCAAAAACAAAATAATTGTGTTGGAACACAAAAATAAGTAGATCCAAGATGAATGAGTCATGTTGTTTGTCACTGTCAGTTTTTTTGTTTAAAAAATATGTCACTTCTTCCACTCCAGCATTGTGTCCAATACTAGTACAAAGGGACTCCACGTCCAGGTAAGAATCACATAGGATTCCTATGCCTGCTACAATTGGTCTTCCTGGGGGATTAACAACAGATTTGTGTATTTTAGAGACCAAATAAAAAGTAGCTATGATGGGTTGGTCAGTTTTAAGATACCGTACCTCTTTTTTTGTGATAATTCCGTAATTGAATGCTGAATCTATCAGTCGGTCAAATTTCTTTTTGAAGACCGATGTGGGATATGAGGGTAGGTCAACATAGTTTTGTATGTTATTTAGCTGTTTTTTGGCTTCTTCGACATACAAAGTGTTTGGCCACAATACTATGTTATCTCCTTTATCTGTCTTTAGCATAGTCACTGTGTCCAGTCGTGTCAATTGTTCCAAGTCTTCTGTTCGTCTTTTGGCAAATTATTTTGTCTGCATCTGTCCAACCGGAGTTCCTGGATGTCTCTGCAAAGTGAATTGATAAATACATTCAGGGCCGGACACAAACCTAGTATTGGAGTGGCCTGTGAAGGTAATTTACTTGGAAATCTTTTGCTACCTGTTTCTTCCCTTTCATTTTCCTTCAATAGTTCTAATAGATAGTAGTACCTGCCGATATAATGCTTTGAACTTAAGCTGCCTACATAAAAGGTATAGGTCTTTAGTCAAGTTAAATTTATCCAAAGAATTGGTTGGTGAGAACATAAGACCCTTTTGTATAACTGACTTTTTGTCTGCTGTTAAAACATGTGTTGATAGATTGATTATCTGTAGGGTTTGGGCATTATTCTCTTCCTCAAGATGTTCTTGTCCCCCTTCCACTATCATCTGCAGGTCCGTTTTTGTTTGCACTGTCCTGGAGACTGATCCATGTGTTTGAAACCCTCTCTTTCTGGGATTTATTATGTCTCATCCTATTTCCTGATCGCTGGTGTCCGTTGATAAAAAAAATCACTAGACATTGAATCCAAATGGTTCATGCTCGGGGTTCTCTGCATGGTTTGCGGTTGCTGTTTATTTGCACTTTTGATTATTAGTCGTCTATTGCCAGAATATGTCCATCTATATGCTTTTTAAGGTCATAATTAGAGATGAGCGAGCACTAAAATGCTCGGGTACTCGTTATTCGAGATGAACTTTTCCCGATGCTCGTCTCAAATAACGAGCCCCATTGAAGTCAATGGGAGACTCGAGCATTTTTCAAGGGGACCAAGGCTCTGCACAGGGAAGCTTGGCCAAACACCTGGGAACCTCAGAAAAGGATGGAAACACCGAGGAGTAAGGCTACATTCACACGACGTGTGCCCACTGTACCGTAGTATGGCGTAGCACGGCGGCGCTGGGGAGAGGAGGAAGCGCTCCTCTCCATAGCGATGGATGGCGCACAGCGCCATATTCCAGAGAATGTTAGGACATGTCTTATCTTTCTCCTGGCTACAGGGCAGTACGGTGGCGCACATATGCTGCACCGTACTGCTCCCTTACCGCATTGTGTGTCCATTGTCGTCTATGGGGGACTTCGGCCGCATATAAGTCCCTCGTAAGGTCGGGTGAATATAGCCTAACACCGTATCTGGCCATTATTTGATTTTCCTCCCCGAAATCTGTATCTAGGTGCAGTATTCTCCATTCTGCTGGAATAAGACTTAGGGGAAGATTTATCAAGTGTCTGAAAGTCAGAATATTTCCAATTGCCCATGGCAACCAATCACAGCTCCCCTTTAAAATATTCATGAGCACTGGTGAAATGAAAGCTGAGCTGTGATTGGTTGCCATGGACAACTGGAAATATTCTGACTTTCAGACTGATTGATAAATCTGCCCCTTAGTGTCTCCTGATCACTGGTCCCCCATCGTTCTGCATAAAATAAAACTCAGTGAGCTTCTGTCTATAAAAATCAAATTAGGAGGAAAAGAAGACTGTCTTCCTGCGAGTGCCATGGCCTCTTTGAATAGAGACATGCACAAATCCTGACCAGAACAATGAGGACATTATATATTGATCAGGAGCTACCACAACCACTGAAGTCCCAAGATTTAGATCTACTAAACATTAAATTTCTCTGAGAGTGGCTAAAACATGATGCAGATTTGGCAAAATGTGCGTTTTACTGTCTCAACTGATATCCCCTAGATTTCCAGACTTCACTAGGTCATCTGTAGCACCCTTTACTTTGTGTAAAATGTCGGGTCCTACAGCAATGGCAATATCCTGTGTACATACCTTTAATTGTTATATGTTTAATAAAGAAGGGGTCGGCCTACCAAGGTGAGAGAGAGCAGCAGAGGATTTTGGGAAGAAGAAGGGAGGAGTTAAGAGTTAGTCAGTGAGGAGTCTGTGTTCAGTAGTGGTCTGGAGAAGTAAGAAGGAGTCTGAAGGAGTGAGCAATCATTGCAGCATGTCCTAGAGGAGACAGGCAGGAGAGCCTGGAGCTCAGAGGAACTAAGCTAAGCAGAAACAGAAGCAGAGTGAATCAGCACAGCACGTAGAGGTTCTGCTTGTGAAGAGCAGTGCCGCTGAGGTGCATATTGAGGAGCACATCGAGAAGCATATGGAGGAGGATAGCTCTCCAAGGTGGCCAGCATCCCTACAGTTCAATTTTAAATACAAGTGTGCAAGTTGTTTATTTGGGTGCTGCCATTACCACAAGGCAAGTGATATACACCACCTCCTCCATTCATCCCCTGGGAACCAGCCCTAGTCAGGAAGGGTTTATAACATCACACTGACCCACAACACCTATCTCTCAGGGCCCAAGTCAGCGAATGTAAACCTGGCGTCTCGAACATTTCCCTACAAGTCCTTTCCCTTTCACCCTTTTCAGCGAGCATAGTGGCAGTCCCCGGTCCCCTGTCAGTACCCTTGGCCTAAGGGGAAGGGGCGCTACACATCTTGAAAAATTATACGCACATAGCCAATTCCCATGAAAACAACCCAAAATTCTGCCTGACACAGCTCGTTTGATAAGGGGACGATGTATGGAGGCAGGGAACTAGTAGTAGATTAAAGGTGCTGCAGTTAAAACTATGTTAGTTGGATCTTGGGATGGAGCTGGCGCTCCGCTGCCAGGCGAGCTTTCACCTATCCAAGCCCCTGTCTCTCGGCTACTCCCCAAACAGCACTTCTAAGAACCTTTTGTATAAGATCAAGTGTAGTAGTGTTCTTATAAGTTTGGGTTATGGCGGGTGAGGGGAATGTAAACAGATGCGCAAGAAGCGCTGTAATAATATCGGTATATGATAAAAGGTTGGCAGTATATTTTGTGGATTACACAGCAGGGTGGCGACAAAGTTAACAAGTTTGATGTGAAAGCCATGAAAACAGCCCAAAATTCTGCCTGACACAGCTCGTTTGCTAAGGGGACGATGTATGGAGGCAACTATATGGACGACTTTTGGAGGCAGCTATGG
>WNYA01000098.1:126617-148697 GCA_019512145.1 Engystomops pustulosus
ACACCTGAAAATTCTGCCTGACACAGCTTGTTTGATAAGGGACGTGTAGGGAGGCAGTGAAGTAGTAGGTAGTTAGATTAAAGGTGTGCATGTGCAGTTAAAACTATGTAGTTGGATCTTGGGATGGAGCTGGCGCTCGCTGCCAGGCGAGCTTTCGCCAATCCAAGCCCCTGTCTCTAGGCTACTCCCAAAAACAGAATTCTAAGAACTTTGTGATAAGATCAAGTGTGTAGCGTTCTTATAAGTTTGGTTATGGCGGGTTAGGGGAATGTAAACAGAATGCGCAAGAAGCGCTGAAATAATATTGGTAAATGATAAAAGTTTGCCAGTATATTTTGTGGATTACACAGCAGGGTGGCGACAAAGTGTTAACAAGTTTGATGTGAGGAAGCCATGAAAACAACCAAAATTCTGCCTACACAGCTCGTTTGATAAGGGGACCATGGATGGAGGCAGTGAACTAGTAGTAGATTAAAGGGGCTGCAGTTAAAATATGTTAGTTGGATCTTGGGTGGAGCTGGCGCTCGCTGCCAGGCGAGTTTCCCAATCCAAGCCCCTATCTCTAGGTAATCCCAAAAAGCACTTCTAAGAACCTTTGTATTATATCAAGTGTAGTAGCGTTCTTATAAGTTGTGGGTTATGGCTGGGTGAGGGGAATGTAAAACAGATTGCGCAAGAAGCGCTGAAATAATATCGGTAAATGATAAAAGTTTGCCAGTATATTTTGTGGAATTAAACAGCAGGGTGGCGAAAGTTAACAAGTTTGATGTGGAAGCCATGAAAACAACCCAAAATTCTGCCTTACACAGCTCTTTGATAAGGGGACCATGTATGGAGGCAGTGAACTAGTAGTAGATTAAAGGTGCTTGCAGTTAAAAAATATGTTAGTTGGACTTGGGATGGAGCTGGCGCTCCGCTGCCAGGCGAGCTTCGCCAATCCAAGCCCCTATCTCTAGGCTACTCCCCAAAAGCACTTCTAAGAACCTTTTGTATTATATTCAAGTGTAGTAGCGTTCTTATAAGTTTGGGTTATGGCGGTGGGTGTGAGGGGAATGTAAACAGATGCGCAAGAAGCGCTGAAATAATATCGGTAAATAGTAAAAGTTTGCCAGTATATTTGGTGGATACACGCAGTGGTGGCGACAAGTTAACAAGTTTGATGTGGAAGCCACGAAAACAACCAAAATTCTGCCTGACACAGTTCGTTTGATAAGGGACCATGTATGGAGGCAGCTATATGGACGACTTTGGAGGCAGCTATGCGGATGACGGGTGGAGGTAGCAATGGAGACAAACGTGTGGAGCCAGCTATAAAAGACGAACATGGGAGGCTGCTATGGAGACAATTTAATTTGGATAGTGCCTGTATGTGGCAGTCCAAAAAAGTTTTCAAACCAGAGAGCAGGTAGGTGACCTCCAGAAAAATATAATAGATTGAGTGCCTGTATGTGGCACTCCCAAAATTGCTTAAAAAAAAGGACCGGGTAGGTGGCCCTCCAGAAAAATAAATACATAGAGTACTATAAGCTAGAGCCAGTTGGCCCGGCAAAAAATAGTCAGTTTCCTCTGCTTTGTGTACAAAAGGAGGAGAAGGAGGACAATGAGGAGGAGGAGTGCATACATATCAGGTTGAGCTTCATTTCACTGGTGTTACCACTATGTATCTGGTGAAACACCTGAAAATTCTGCCTGACACAGCTTGTTTGATAAGGGGACGATGTATGGAGGCAGTGAAGTAGTAGTAGATTAAAGGTGCTGCAGTTAAAACTATGTTAGTTGGATCTTGGGATGGAGCTGGCGCTCCGCTGCCAGGCGAGCTTTCGCCAAGCCCCTGTCTCTCGGCTACTCCCCAAACAGCACTTCTAAGAACCTTTTGTATAAGATCAAGTGTAGTAGTGCTCTTATAAGTTTGGGTTATGGCGGGTGAGGGGAATGTAAACAGATGCACAAGAAGCGCTCAAATAATATCGGTAAATGATAAAAGTTTGCCAGTATATTTTGTGGATTACACAGCAGGGTGGCGACAAAGTTAACAAGTTTGATGTGAAAGCCATGAAAACAACTTAAAATTCTGCCTGACACAGCTCAGATATATATAACACACACACATATAATGACCCCATTATCAGCTCTTTCCGTGATCAATATAAAAATAATCCATTTGTATATTTACCTACAGGTGAGTCCGATAAGGCACCCCGGACTCATCTCTGCTCCTATCTTCGTGGAAGTTTGTATACGAATCACTGCTCTAGCCAATAAGGGGTTAACCTATAATTTCATACCTCCACAGAGACACACCCCGAGAGAAAAATAACAGTTACCTGCAAATTGAGCGACTTGACATCCTAATTTCCCTGGCCCATATCTTTTCAACTTGGGGGACTGATTTATTTAATAATTTACATACTGGAAGGTTTTTTTCAAAAGACATAATATATAAAACATCTAATGACAGCAGAAGAACTGTCACATGTGCTTCCTTAAGTTTTCAGATATGTCTGGTATCAGTTTTGCCCTCCTGGTGTGTGGTGACTATTCACCTAATCCGGATTTGCCTTCCACGTCTGCATAGTATTGTGGGCCATAAGGTCTGCATCTATGCAAAAGCCAGGTATATTGACCTGGGAAGTGTTTGGTTACGAACAAACAACTCATGTTTTCTGCATCTTGTCAACAATAATGTAAAAAGTTGTCAACACTTTACATCCACAGGTGACCATATCATTCCATAGTTACCATCATGTAACGCAAATAACTGTAGTGAGACGATCCCATCTAACAGAAGTTAATATAGCATTGGAAGTAAATCCTGTCCTTGATCAGGCATACCCTTACTTCCCTATAAGTGTGAAATAAAAAGACCAATTATAGTTCTGACGCAAAACGTGTCAGCTCCTTTTGTGAAGCCTTCAAAGTATTAACAGTAAGTGTGTGTGTTTACCTACTTCACTTAAGTAGTTTTTCTGTGAAGTTGCATTCCATTGCTCCTGGGAATGTCATCAAGAATTCATAGCAAGGTTGTGAATTCTCCAAGCTGTGTTGTAAGATAATGGATCATCCAGGTACCACCTGCACCACTTTTTTTTTTAATAACTTATTTTCTTTATATCATATATTTAACTGGACACATACTGACTTGGGCCTGTTGCTTTTTCTTCTCGTCCCAAATTATGGTCGTGGTAGTAAAGAGAATATTAACTTATGAAACTGGTGTCTACTAAATCAATGGCTTCATGATTACAACTGCTGTGAAAACTGCTTGAAAAGAGTTGGAATTAAATGGATGCTCAGCAGTACTGACAAAAAATTTTGCAGAACTGCCATATAACTAAAAGACTCAAGGGGCACAGGGATAAGTTTACCATGGGACCCCCCCCTCCCAATACAGTTTTTCCTCACACCCGTCAGTATAGAGATGACGAACATACTCGTCCCGAGCTTGATGCTCGTTCGAGCATTAGCGTACTCGCAACTGCTCGTTGGCTCGGACGAATACTTCGCTCGCCCGCTCGAGAAAATGGCATCTCCACGTTGTGATTTTTGGCGGCAGAACAGAGCAAATCACAATCCAGGAGACTCGGCCCTTCACCCACATGACGTGGTCCCTTAACACTCGTAGCATTGGTTGGCTGGCCTGATCAGGTGACCCTGGGAGAACTATCCCCTGCCTCGCTGCTCGGAATCATTCTCTGTCTTGATGCCGCTAGTGAGAGAGCTGCTGCTGTCAGGGAACGCGGTAGGTGTTTCTATTAAGAATAGTTTCGCTGGAGTGATTCTACATGACCAAACAGTCCTTCTTAGGGCTCAATACCGTTTTTTTTACTTTTTTTTGGTTTGCTGTGGCTGGGCTTGCTGGTCAATTAGTATGGGCAGCTAGTACCATATTGTGAGATTTGCAGGGAGACTTTCGACCGTTGTGTTAGCTCTTGTGTACACACAATCCACCTCAACACCGAAGTGGTACAATTTATTAGAGTTTATTTGAAGTAGGCAGCAGTCTTCTGATTTATTTTTTTTACGTTATTTCTTTTTTAACGCAAAGTCATCCGACAAAGCGTGTGCTTCAGTGTAGGCGAAAATAGCCATAGGAGACCCAACGGCTGATTAGGCCTACATAGCGGTATATTTTCCTTTTGTTGGTTTGGCTTGTGGCTGGCTTGCTGCCATTAGTAGTGGCACAGTACCAACTGTGAGTAATTTGCAGGGAGCCTTGATACCGTTGTGTTAGCTCTTGTAGTGACACACTATCACCTTAAATCCCCGTGACATGGACAATTTAATTAGGGTTTTGTTTGATTAGGCATAGTCTTCTGATTTCTTTTTTTTACGTTTATTTCCTTTTTTATAACTCAAAGTCCTCTGGAAAGCAAGTGTGCTTTCACTGTAGGCTAGAAAAGCCATAGGAGACCCCACGGGCTTATTTAAGCCTACAATAGCGTTATATTTTTCCCTTTTGTTTGGTTTGCTTGTGGTCTGGGCTTTGCTGCCATTAGTATGCCGCTAGTACGCATATTGTAGTAATTTGCAGGAGACTTGCTACCGTTGTTTTAGCTCTTATGACCACATATCCACCTCAAACACCGCCATATGGGACAATTCTAATTAGGAGTTTGATTTGAATTAGGCAGAGTCTGCTGATGTATTTTATTTTTACGTTTATTTCTTTTATAACTCAAAGTCATCTGGGCAAAGCATGTGCTTTCAGTCTCACTTCTGCGCCGTTCGGGTGCGCCATTAAGTGGCCTCGCTTCTTTCTTCCGCCTCTTTCTCCCGTTGTCTCAGTCGCTAGAAAATCTCCATATGTCCACCCCCAACGCTTCTTTCTTCCTCGCCCTCTCTTTCCTTTTCCTTTTTTTTTTTTTTTTTTTTTTGCTTTTGTCTCTTTGTCTTTGTTCATTTGCCCTTCTTTCTTCCTCTCGTTCCCACTCTTGTTGAGGAATTTTCCGGGAGACTTGCGACCGGCCGTTTTTTTTTCGGCCTTCTTTTTTGTCCACACATCTCCACCTCAAAACCGAAGTGTGGACATTTATTAGGGGTTTGATTTGAATTAGGCAGGTCTGTGATTTATTGTATTTTTACGTTATTTCTTTTATAACTCAAAGTCATCTGGCACAGCACAAATCCAGTTGGTGTGCTGTCCGTGTAGGTTAAGAACCATCCATAGCAAACGGATAGCATCGTTTTGTTTTAAAAAAAAAACTCAAGTTTTAAGTTTACACTTTAATTTGAAACTGTTAAACCGAGGGCCTAGGGGTAAGATGAGGGCGTGGACGTGTGGAGTCCAACTACTGCAGGGGTCAGAGGCCGGGGGCCTGGTGTGGTGAGACACCACCTGCTGATGAGGGAGGCAGGGGAACGCCGCAAGCTACACTCCCTAGGTTCATCATGTCTCAAGTTCTGGAACTCGTGGTAAGAGTCACTTTTGATGCCAGAACAGTGCGAAGAGGTGATGTCGTTGGATTGCGGCCATGGCTTCGAGGCCATTTTCCACCATCAGTCTTCCACGCGTCCACCCAGTCACCGAAATCATCACTCTCCAGCTCCTCCACTCGCCTCCTTCCCCCAGTCTGCCCCTCCCAGCAAATTTGCATTGAACCAGCTACTCTGCAGAACGGTTTTCTGGACCCTTCCCACAGTCACAAACCACGTATCCGGTTGCTGCTGAGTAGTTTTTCCGATGGGCCCAGGTTTTCCATCGTCGAGTCTGTGGGTGATCATGACATTATTGACGTAGTGGAAGAATTGTGAAAGAGGTGTCGGACGATGAGGGCACCGTTGTCAGACAGTGTGAAGTTGTTGTTCAGGGCATTAGTCCGAGGGGAGCATACTGAGGAATCGAGGATGATGAGGTTACAAGACCTCAACTGGGTTGATAGGCCGTGTGAACCAGTGCTCGAGACGCGGCGAGTCTAAGCGGACCGGTTGGAAGAGGCAGTGGTGGGCCAACGGAGAGGCAGGGCCAGAGCTGTTGCACAGTCGCCAAATGTTTCCCGTAGTCAAGCCCCCGAGGCGAGGGCTTAGATTTTCCTTACCTGTTTCTTTTCTTTTCTTTTCAACTACAACGCCCCTTCTGCCCTACGGACTGTGGTGTGCAACCTTTGCCAAAAGACCATGGATCAGCTTTTTTTCGCAGCATATCGTGGCGGGGGCGCCGGTTAGGCCCTGCGCGCGTTGCTAGTGCCCAAGGTATCGCATCGACCTTTACACCGCTTCGGGTAGGCTTGGCTCGTAGGGGAGGAGGGGGAGTGAGGGAAGTGACTGGGCTCTTCCTTGTTTGAGCGTCATCTGTGTCCGCTGGTATAGGAGACCGGGGGGGAGATTCGAAGAGGGCAGCGCCCCAACGGGTAAAAGAGTAGTGAAGGTCTCCGGCTCCTGCGTTGTGGTCGCCGGACCCTGACGCCTGACTTGACGCAGGGGAGGCGGAGGGCAGGGGGAAGGGATGGTAGGGCGGGCTTTTGGGTACACGTAGTTAACGGTTTTGGTTGGAGGCGGCCGAGGGATAAGCGTGCGAGGGCCGTATGGAGTGCCTTCTTTGCTGTGCTCCCTGTGTCATCTGCTCTCCGCCCCCGGCCCATGACCCCGGCCCCAAACCCCTCCGCGTGCAAAACCCATCTTACCTCCCACTAATCCTCCACATTATCCACCAGCTTCAGCTCTCGCATACCCCAGACGCTGGAGTGCAAAGGATATGGTGCTACCCCCCACACCCCAAAGCCCTCCAACGTCCCCAATCTCCAACCTGCTTAGCCTGGAGATGCTGCCCTATAGGCTGGTAGGACCGAGGCCTGTTCGAAACTTCATGCGGCGGCCGCCCCTCGGTTTTCAGGCCCACAGCCGCCCTCTTTTCCCGAGGTGCCTCCCAGCCCTGCACAAGCACGTTCAGAGACATCATCCGTGCCCTGACCAATGCGTTTCTGACAAGGTCCACCTGACACGGACAGTGGATGGACTGCTCCGTCATGGCCCACTATGTATCGCTGTACGTGCACATTGGGTATCTTTGTGAGGCTGGGACGAGTCTGACCTGGGGCTGGTCATATACTACCGACGCCGAGATGCAGGGCCCTACCTCAGTCCAGGTCCAAAGGCCTACATGCTCCTCCTCCTGGAGGACCACCTACGTTCCTCTGGGTTTGAAAACTTTTTGGACGGTCACATACAGCACTCATCTATTTAATTTTTTTCTGGAGGACACCTACCTGCTCTCTGGTTGAAAAGCTTTTTTGGACTGGCCACATACAAGCCTATCCAAATTAATTGTCTCCATAGCAGCCTCCCCACGCATCTTTTTAGCTGCCCTCCACACGTTGTCTCCATTGCTACCCCACACGTCATCGCCATGCTGAGGTAGCAATGGAGACAACGTGTGGAGGCAGCTAAAAAGATGACGTGTGGAGGCTGCTATGGAGACAATTTAATTTGGATAGTGCTTGTATGTGGCAGTCCAAAAAAGTTTTCAAACCAGAGGAGCAGGTAGGTGGTCCTCCAGAAAAATTAAATAGATTGAGTGCCTGTATGTGGCCGTCCAAAAAAGTTTTCAAACCAGAGGAACAGGTAGGTGGTCCTCCAGGAGGAGGAGGCATAGTAGGCCTTTGAGACCTGGACTGAGGTAGGCCCTGCAATCCTCGGCGTCGGTAGTATATGACCAGCCCCAGGGTCAGACTCGGTCCCAGCCTCCACCAAGATAACCCAATGTGCCGTCAGCGATACATAGTGGCCCTGCCCGGCAGCAGTCATCCACCTGTCCGTGGTCAGGTGGACCTTGTCAGAAACGGCATTGGTCAGGGCACGGATGATGTTCTCTGACACGTGCTTGTGCAGGGCTGGGACGGCACATCGGGAAAAGTAGTGGCGGCTGTGGGCTGAAAACCGAGGGGCGGCCGCCGCCATGAAGTTTCGAAAGGCCTCGGTCTCTACCAGCCTATAGGGCAGCATCTCCAGGCTAAGCAGTTTGGAGATGTGGACGTTGAGGGCTTGGGCGTGTGGGTGGGTAGCACTATACTTCCTTTTGCACTCCAGCGTCTGGGGTATGGAGAGCTGAACGCTGGTGGATAATGTGGAGGATCGTGGAGGTGAAGATGGGGTTTTCGCACGGGAGGGGTTTGGGCCGGGGTCCTGGGCAGGGGGCTGACTAGCAGATGACACAGGGGAAGGAGCAGTGGTGTGCCCAGCCGGAGGTGAACGGGCTTGGTGCCATTGAGTGGGGTGTTTAGCATTCATATGCCTGCGCATACTTGTGGTAGTTAAGCTAGTAGTGGTGGAACCCCCGCTGATCCTGGTTTGGCAAAGGTTGCACACCACAGTCCGTCGGTCATCCGGTGTTTCTTTAAAGAACCTCCAGACTTCTGAAAATCTAGCCCTCGCCACGGGAGCTTGACTACGGGAAACATTTGGCGCTGATGCACCAGCTCTGGCCCTGCCTCTCCGTCTGGCCCCACCACTGCCTCTTCCAACCTGGTCTGCTATAGGACTCGCCGCCGTCTCAGAAGCACTGTGTTCACCCGGCCTATCAACCCAGTTGGGTCTGTCACCTCATCATCCTCCGATCCCTCAGTCTGCTCCCCCCTCGGACTTACTGCCCTGACAACAACTTCACCACTGTCTGACAACGGTGTCTCCTCATCGTCCGACACCTCTTTACACACTTCTTCCACTACGTCAATAATGTCATGATCACCCACAGACTGCGACCGATGGAAAACCTGGGCATCGGAAAATAGCTCAGCAGCAACCGGATAAGTGGTTTGTGACTGTGGGAAGGGTCCAGAAAACAGTTCTTCAGAGTATGCTGGTTCAAATGCCAAATTTTGCTGGGAGGGGGCAGACTGGGGGGAAGGAGGCTGAGGTGGAGGAGCTGGAGGAGTGATGATTTCGGTGACATGGGTGGACTGCGTGGAAGACTGACTGGTGGACAAATGGCTAGAAGCATTGTCCGCAATCCACGACATCACCTCTTCGCACTGTTCTGGCCTCAAAAGTGCTCTACCACGAGTTCCAGTAACTTGAGACATGATGAACCTAGGGAGTGTAGCTCTGCGGCGTTCCCCTGCTCCCTCATCAGCAGGTGGTGTCTCACCACACCCAGGACCACGGCCTCTGACCCCTGCAGTAGTTGGACTCCCACGTCCACGCCCTCATCCTCTACCCCTAGCCCTCGGAAATTAAATACATAGAGTACTATAGCTAGAGCCAGTTGGCCCTGGCAAAAAATAGCCAGTTTCCTCTGCTTTAGTGTACAAAGAGGAGAAGAAGGAGGAAAATGAGGAAGAGGAGTGCATACATTATTCAGGTTGAGCTTCTTCCACCTGGTGGAGAATGGAAATCCTGAGAAATCCAGGCGTTTATCATCTTGATAAGCGTCAGCCTGTCAGCGCTGTCAGTCGACAGGCGTGTACGCTTATCGGTGATGATTCCACCAGCTGCACTGAAAAACCGCTCTGACAACACGCTAGGGGCAGGGCTGGCAAGAACCTCCAAGGCGTATAGCGCCAGTTCGTGCCACATGTCCAGCTTTGCGCCAGAGTCCCAACTCACAAGAATTCACTCCCCTCACTGGCCTTACTGTCCATTTCCTCCTCCTCCAACTCCTCTTCTTCTGCCCATACACGCTAAACAGTGAAGGACTGAGCAATGCTCCCTCTTCTGTCTCGCCAACATTCTCCTCCTCCTCCTCCTCATCCTCCTCCACTTCCTCCGATATGCGCTGAGAAACAGACCTGAGGGTGCTTTGGCTATCAACAAGGGAATCTTCTTCCCCCGTCTCTTGTGACGAGCGCAAAGCTTCCGAGTTCATGCTGACCAGAGAGTTTTTCAAGCAGGTAGGTGGTCCTCCAGAAAAATTAAATAGATTGAGTGCCTGTATGTGGCACTCCCAAAAATTGCTTAAAACAGAGGACCGGGTAGGTGGCCCTCCAGAAAAATTAAATACATAGAGTACTATAGCTAGAGCCAGTTGGCCCTGGCAAAAAATAGCCAGTTTCCTATGCTTTACTGTACAAAGAGGAGGAGAAGGAGGACAATGAGGAGGAGGAGTGCATACATTATTCAGGTTGAGCTTCTTTCACCTGGTGGAGAATGAAAATCCGGAGACATCCAGGCTTTATTCATCTTGATAAGCATCAGCCTGTCAGCGCTGTCAGTCGACAGGCGTGTACGCTTATCGGTAATGATGCCACCAGCTGCACTGAAAGCCCGCTCGGACAACATGCTAGCGGCAGGGCAGGCAAGAACCTCCAAGGCGTACAGCGCCAGTTCGTGCCACATGTCCAGCTTTGAAACCCAGTAGTTGTAGGGAGCTGTGTGATCATTTAGGACGATGGTATGGTCAGCTACGTACTCCCTCACCATCTTTCTGTAAAGATCAGCCCTACTCTGCCGAGACTGGGGACAGGTGACAGTGTCTTGCTGGGGTGACATAAAGCTGGCAAAAGCCTTGTAAAGCGTACCCTTGCCAGTGCTGGACAAGCTGCCTGCTCGCCTACTCTCCCTCGCTACTTGTCCCGCAGAACTACGCACTCTGCCGCTAGCGCTGTCAGAAGGGAAATACTGTTTCAGCTTGTGCACCAGGGCCTGCTGGTATTCATGCATTCTCACACTCCTTTCCTCTGCAGGGATGAGAGTGGAAAGATTTTGCTTGTACCGTGGGTCCAGGAGAGTGAACACCCAGTAATCGGTGCTGGAATAAATTCTTTGAACGCGAGGGTCACGGGATAGGCAGCCTAGCATGAAATCTGCCATATGCGCCAGAGTACCAAAGCGTAAGAATTCACTCCCCTCACTGGCCTGACTGTCCATTTCCTCCTCCTCCAACTCCTCCAACTCCTCTTCTTCTGCCCATACACGCTGAACAGTGAAGGACTCAACAATGGTCCCCTCTTGTGTCTCGCCAACATTCTCCTCCTCTTCCTCCTCATCCTCCTCCACCTCCACCTCCTCCGATATGCGCTGAGAAACAGACCTCAGGGTGCTTTGGCTATCAACAAGGGAATATTCTTCCCCCGTCTCTTGTGACGAGCGCAAAGCTTCCGACTTCATGCTGACCAGAGAGTTTTTCAACAGGCCAAGCAGCGGGATGGTGAGGCTGATGATGGCGGCATCGCCACTGACCATCTGTGTTGACTCCTCAAAGTTACTCAGCACCTGACAGATATCAGACATCCACGTCCACTCCTCATTGTAGACTTGAGGAAGCTGACTGACCTGACTACCAGTTCTGGTGGAAGTTGACATCTGGATAACATGGTTAATGTTGAATTCCACCTCGTGGGCACGTCGCACAACAGTCGGTGAGTGGGCAGTTGGAGGCGGCGCTGTGCTGCCCTGAGAGTAGCAGCATCTGTGCTGGACTTCCTGAAATGCGCACAGATGCGGCGCACCTTCGTGAGCAAATCAGACAGATTGGGGTATGTCTTGAGGAAACGCTGCCAGGTTACAGCCGTTGTCACACACAACCATGCCTGGCTTCAGGTTTTATCGCCTAGGCTCAGCAGTTTGAGCACCGGCTGCTGCCGCTTAGCGACGGCACTGCTGCTGTGCCTAGAGCTACCGACTGATGGCGCCATGCCCACGGATGGTAATTTGGAGGAGGAGGTGGAGGAGGGGTGGGAGGAGGAGGAGGCATAGTAGGCCTTTGAGACCTGAACCGAGGTAGGCCCCGCAATCATCGGCGTCGGCATTATATGAGCAGCCCCAGGGTCAGACTCGGTCCCAGCCTCCAGCAAGTTAACCCAATGTGCCGTCAGCGATATATAGTGGCCCTGCCCGGCAGCACTCGTCCCCATGTCCGTGGTCAGGTGGACCTTGTCAGAAACGGCGTTGGTCAGGGCACGGATGATGTTCTCTGACATCAGCTTGTGCAGGTCTGGGACAGCACATCGGGAAAAGTAGTGGCGGCTGGGGATCGAATACCGAGGGGTGGCCGCCGCCATGAGGTTTTGAAAGGCCTCGGTCTCTAGCAGCCTATAGGGTAGCATCTCCAGGCTAAGCAACTTGGAGATGTGGACATTGAGGGCTTGGGCGTGTGGGTGGGTTGCGCGGGAAGGGTCCAGAAAACAGTTCCTCAGAGTATTCCGGTTCAAATGCAAAATTTTGCTGGGAGGTGGCAGACTGGGGGGAAGGAGGTTGAGGTGGAGGAGCTGGAGGAGTGCTGATTTCGGTGACATGGGTGTACTGCGTGGAAGACTGACTGGTGGACAAATGGCTAGAAGCATTGTCCGCAATCCACGACATCACCTCTTCGCACTGTTCTGGCCTCAACAGTGCTCTACCACAAGTCCCAGTAACTTGAGACATGATGAACCTAGGGAGTGTAGCTCTGCGGCGTTCCCCTGCTCCCTCATCAGCAGGTGGTGTCTCACCCCGCCCAGGACCACGGCCTCTGACCCCTGCAGTAGTTGGACGCCCACGTCCACGCCTTCGTCCTCTACCCCTAGCCCTCGGGTTAAACATTTTCAAAATTAAAGTGTAAACTTTAATTTATTTTTTTTTCTAACCTACACTGACAACACACAACTGGATTTTGTGCTGTGCTTGATGACTTTGAGTTATAAAAAGAAATAAACGTAAAAAAAAAGACTGTGCCTAATTCAAATCAAACCCCTAATAAATTGTACCACTTCGGTGTTTGAGGTGGATATGTGTGTCACTAAGAGCTAAACACAACGGTCGCAAGTCTCCCTGCAAATTCCTCACAATATGGTACTAGCTGCACTACTAGTGGCAGCAAGCCCAGCCACAAGCAAACCAAAAAAAAGTAAATATATAACGTTATTGTAGCCCTAAGAAGGGCTGTTGGGTTCTTGTAGAATCACTCCTGCCTAACACTATTCTAATAGAACACCCTAACGCTTTCCCTGACCAGCAGCAACTCTCTCCCTAGCGGCATCCAGACAGAGAATGATCCGAGCAGCGCGGGCAAGAGCTAGTCTATTCCAGGGTCACCTGATCAGGCCAGCCAACCACTGCTATCGACGTGTAAGGGTACCTGGTCCCGGTTTCTGGCGGCCAAAAATCACAACGGCGGGAGATGCCATTTTCTCGAGCTGGCGAAATACTCCTCCGAGCAACGAGCAGTTTCGAGTACGCTAATGCTCGAACGAGCATCAAGCTCGGACAAGTATGTTCGCTCATCTCTAGTCATAATCATGAAACAGAATTAAAACTGTTTGTGCATCAAATTTGTTGCTTGCATTTCCAAGTATTTTAATTTTATTCCTAATATCTTTCAGTAATTTATGGTCATGTTCCAGCAGCATGTTAATGAGTATAGTAGAGAATTTGTGTAAGCCACCTTCCCAATTATGCTTGAATGACTCATCTACTTCCCAAAATGGGAAGATTTGTACTCTTAATCCTCAAGTGGTAATCCCTAATTTTAGATATTCCTCAAGGCTTTTGATGTTTCACCTTACTCTGGTAAAGGATTTTTGTGCCTCTATGATGTCACTGGATACCTGTTTGAATTCCATGTTAGATATTTCCTCTACTTCTGATGTAAATATAGATGATATCTCGCTACTCCATTGAGCCTCTTTGGCTCCCATATCCCACACCATCTCGATATCAAATAAATATGTACAAAAGAAGCAAAGTAGATCACAGACTCTAAATGGCCCAAATGGTCCAAGACCAACTGCGCCTATCAAATGGACACTACAAAGCCCATGTGTAAATATCTACCATATCGAAAGAAGAAAGAAACACAGACAGATGGGAAAACGCCTTCTATGCCAACCTGAACATTAAATGAATATTTATCAAAGAAATCAAAATGAGCGATGGATCAAGAAATGAAACTCCATAGGCAAGAGAACCTGAAGTTGCCCATCATACAGCACTATATGAGCTATTAGCATTTTGGCACTATCAAATACTTTGTGAAAAAATTCTTGTATAAGAGTAATATGTAAAAATCCCATTTTAAGTGATCATGACAACATATACTATGTTTGCACAATTATCACTTTAATTAGCACTATCATGCACTTTTAACACATTTGGTGTTGTTTATACCCTGTATTGGTACACTTTTTCATGTTTTGTTTTTATTTTACAACTGATGCATATACTGTTGTGACACGCCAGTCACAGATAAGAGCTTTAATTATTTATAGGCCATTCACTACACACAACGGATGAATATTAGGTATAGGGTATTTCTTCTTTTTTCTCTCTCATTTAGGTATTTTGTTGGTTGATATATTTTTTGTAACATATTTTTTTCTGTATAACTAATCAAGCATAACTTTTTAGTTAGAATTAATATGGCATATTACGGCTCTTTTTGGAATTGCGCACAGTATACATTAGAAGATCTTGTTGATGCATAACATATTTTGCAATTCATCTTTTATCATTTCCTTTTTTCTCCAAGTGCAAGCATGGTGGCACAAAGACATTAATCATTCTTCTTTCCAGTACGTATGCCCATGTTCACGACCCATTAAGCTGCAAGCAGTGACCTTCCACCTGTCATACTCTAATGGGATGCGCACACGCTTGGTGCAGGGCACCCCCTGATCACCTGATCCGCAGCCAGCCATGACGTGTCCCACCGTGACGTCACCGTCACGTGATGGGTCATTTGCATGGGGCGGGATGCAGGCGGGGGGGGCGTGTCCCTCCCGGACGGCGTGCACTCGGTAATGTCGTTCGGAATGTTATGACAGGTGTGTGGTCGTTTTTTCGCCATTGGCAGCTGCTTGCGTAAAACCCCAGTGTATTCAATTAGACACCACCCCCAGATGAAGGCTAGCGCCGAAACGTGCGTCTGGGAATTTTGTGTCAGACGATAGGTGGATAATGGGTATGTGCATTATATCTTTGTATTGTGAACACTAAGTGCTTTGAAACACCAAATGTATCTTTGCTACATCTTTTTATAGTAGGGAGTGTTCTATGAATGTTTACAACATAACAAACTGCAACATTGTGTTGGGATTATAGCTACATTCCATTATGCACTTTAGTACTAAGCACCTTGTTTTTGTAGTAATGTAAGATTTACCCAATACACTCAAAATTCATTGTGTGAACTCCCCAATACATCCCCTTACCTTGTCACACAGCAACTTTAATTCCAATGTATCAGTCTACGTTTGTGTACCTTGTTTTCTTGTTTCTCCGCTCGCTCCCTCCCCCCCGCTGCCTCCCCCCGCCGTCTGAATGCATCTGGACACCCACCTGAACACCTGCCTGAACACCCATACAGCCCCCAAACTTCCTAAAAGGTAAGTATATACAGATGTATTTATCTGTATGTATATTTGTATTTATATGCATATACTGTGTATATGTGTATATGTGCATATACTGTGTATATGTGCATATATGTATGCACTGTGTATAGATGTATGCACTGTGTATATGTGTATATATTGTATATATACTGTGTATATATTGTATATATACAGGGAAGTAGGTTGAAGCAGCACTCCAATAAGTAGTGAAAAAAGAAAACAATTTATTCCACCATTGATGCGACGTTTCGCCTTATCATTAAAGGCAGAAATACAACCAGAAAAAGGTTCATATTCCATGGACCATTTAAAAAATCACATAAAACCACATACATCAATTGACAAACAAATGTTTTGAACATGTTTATTTTAAAGGGAATGTGTTGCCAATTAACACATTTAAAATTATTTAAAGCACAAAACTAAATAGATCACCTTTTTCTAATCGATATTTATATTCTAATTGTAGATGTTAGGGGCCATCTTGCCAGAGCACTAGTAACAGCATTTACAGATATGCTTTACAGCATCCTCATGTCCATAAGCAGCCATAGTCTGGAGCTGACAGTTTGAGACGTATTGAGAGTTTTCTAGGCATCCTTTGTGCACATAAGCTGTAACATCTTTGATGATGAATATTTGTACAAGGATAGGGTTTTCTTGCTATTGCAACCTGTCTTGCCAGTGATTTAAGTTCTGTAATTGTTAAAAAAAAATTTATTTTCTGGTGACACCTTTCTTTTAAGTATTCAGAAGTTTACTCACCAGGATAAGATACAGAATCCCAACCGGACTTTAATCCTATGTATTCTGGAAATCAATAAGTACATTTGGTTTAGAGTTTAACTTCTTTAGAAGTTCTTACACAAAGCATTAGTTACTAAATGCAAACTTCCGATGGGGTTGTGTTTTGCTTATAGCAAAACAGCAGGATAGAGAAGGAGATATGGAAAAACAAAGGAAGTTCAGATTCAACTGAGAGCTATTTACACCTTTGATGCCAAGATGCAAAGAAATGATTGCTTGTTTACCTTAAAGGGGTATTCCAGGAATATGAACGTTTGATACAAAAACCCATGATGCTATAAATAAATGAATGTAACAAAACAAAAATGTCATTAGTCACAAAATGGAGCTTAATTAGTTTGATTTTATGATTCACAAAATTTTATGGCCTCTCTAAAGTTATCACCAAGATGGCCGCCACTGGAAACTACATGTCCCAAGATCCTTTAGTTCTCAGTAACTCCTCCTACCTCTTATGCTCTGCTCCTAGTGATGATGTAACAGGTTTTCTTGCACTGTTACCATAGTAATGATGTGTAACTGCCATCATCAAAACACTGGCCATACTGGATGCACTGCAACCAACTGACTACAGCCAAACGTGGTTGTGATCACATGACCTGCCCAGGCAGGTGCAGGACATGTGATGTGGACATGTGACCAGCGGCCATCTTCTGTCCTGTGTATGCTCTGCAACGGACCGTGCGGAGGAAATGAACGGACTGATTAAAGGGCCAGTAGCATTTTAATTCTCCATTACAGTCCATGTCATCAGCATTTTTCTGCTAACGGGAGCAAAATTTTAAATAACAGCTAATTACATCTAAGCTTATATTTTAAGGACCCATTTGTATATAAATTATGCTGATTCCTGGAATACCCCTTTAAGCACTATGTACAAGCAGATTTAGATATGTCTAGTGGATCTGAATCCGTCGCCCAGTGCAAGAGTTTAACTGGAACTATAAATAGCGCTGGAGGTGTAGAGAAAGCTTAGGATAATTGATAAAACACACAATGGTCCACATTTACTAAGATGCTTGCTGGCGGACTGTGCGCGACCTAAGTGAAGTGGGCCCCCCACCTTGTTGAAATCAAACAAAATTGGTGTCAAACGTTTGTGCTGGTTTGTGCAGCAGAAAATTTCGTTTGTGCAGCTATCATTTTTAAGATATTAATAAAAGTTTTGAGAGGTCATCAGAGGTCAACCAGTCCCCCCACATTGCCCAAAGCAAACACTGTCAGAGCAGTGCAGAGGGAGCCAGATTAATGAAGAATGTACGCCAGAAATCCTGAATCTGGCGCACTCTGCATAATACATTCAACATAGTGCAGTTTGCACTGTTTTTAGTAAATGTGGGCCAATGTGTTTCTGTGCCATATACAACCAACATACATGGTGTACATAATATTAAAACCACTCCCCTTTGGCTGAGCCTGAAAAAATACTAGAAGTTTAGGTTTTGTAGTGGAGACATAGGGGGTTATTTATCATTAGACAGGCTCCTTGGGACAGTCCTATATTCTATGTCTATTTATGGAGCACTGCTGCCCATCAGATTCATTAAAGTGGCTTTGGCACTTTAATACATGCTCTTATGGTCTACTTTCTGTCTGGTATCTTTTTAAAAAGTCCCCTCAAAATGCATAAAAATATGTCATGGCAAGGAGGCAGGTGACAGGGCTCACTGTCTTGTTTGTCTTCCCTATATCTAGTCCCTTATTACAAATAGGCTTCCAAAAGCAAAGCCTATCCAGACACCTCCATTCCGTTCATAAAGTTAAATAAATTGCTAAATAACAGAGAATTATTTTGGATATTTAAACTACAAGGTTAAAGGGGTATTCCCACAAAGACAAGTTTCTTAAATGTACTCAGGATAACAAAATAATACATTCTCTAATTTACTGTTATTAACAAAAATTTCACAGCATTGGTCATTTCACAGATAAGACCAACCTGTCTTTTCAGTCCTGGCATACACAATTTCAGTTGCCCCTAGAAACCACCCT
Organism: Engystomops pustulosus; assembly: GCA_019512145.1. Classification (NCBI taxonomy): domain Eukaryota; kingdom Metazoa; phylum Chordata; class Amphibia; order Anura; family Leptodactylidae; genus Engystomops; species Engystomops pustulosus. The sequence goes on from WNYA01000098.1 coordinate 144,656, forward strand.
ATAACTTCTGACTTAGGGTTGGGGAAGCCATCTTGGTTTTCTGTCTGTTGGCCGTTAAGCTGAGATTTCTGTTTCTCTCACTGCTTCATGCACTCTAGCCCCTCCACTTGCATTCCAGGATGGAGCTCTCACTGATTCACAGACACTGAATTCCTGCCGGTAGCAGCGTGAGGAGTGTAAAGCTACAGACAGATACGTTCTTTATCTGGGAAGGGGGAGAAAGGCACAGCAGATCTAGTAGTGTGTTGTGGAATAGCAGAAGAGTAGGAGAGCTAACTGTGTCATTGTATGTAATAGGCATCTCATGGATTTTATCATCTCTGATCTCTGATCTCTTTTTCTATGTTGTCAGATACTAATACAATGTTCAGAAGGTAAATGAAACTGTATATAATTCTTTTACCCTGATAATCTAACCACATTGTCAGCTCACAGAACTAGATGGATAAAAATGTGTTTGCTTAGAGAAGCCCTGCCCACACCCTGGAATTTTGCACTGACCAGCCTGGGGAGTGATAGGAGCTACAACAGCAATACAGCTGAGTAAAATTGTAAAGTAAAAGGTTAAAAATTATCTTTATTGTTTTAACATTACTAAGGGATTGAAATTTGAAAATTTTCTTTCATGGGAAAACCCCTTAAAGCTTCAGATGGCCTTAAAGCATAACCCTGAATTTATAATTATTTTACCAAATTGTCATATGTGATACCCCTTTAAAAACAACCTGAACAATGCCCTTCTTGTGTTACTTGTCCCTTTTTTTCAAAAGTTATGGCAGAGGTGATGTGGGCGGAGATTAACATCTGCCTGTATCTGCCTTGTGTCCAAGAAAAAAGGAACAGATTGGAACGGCACCGTGCAAAGCGTCGGGTGCAGGTCTTCAGAGCGGGTCTGACATGACTCGCTGAATGCAATCGGGGAAGTAGGTTGAAGCAGCACTCCAATAAATCGTGAAAAAAGAAAACAGTTTATTCCACCATTGATGCGACGTTTCGCCTTATCATTAAAGGCATTCTCAAGCATAGTGTTAGTCAGAAATCAGCTGACTTAAATAGGCGGCGTTAGTTAACGCCGAAACACGTGACATATCATACAAAGTATCATAAAACATATTCAAACAATGTTAAAAGATATGTTCAAGATACAGCATGTGTACAGTGACAACTAAAGTGCATATTATCAATAAAGTGCATAATTGTTACAAAAAGGTCCTTTGGTTGCCAAGGACGCTATCGGCATGTGTAATGTTGAAAATAAAGACTTACAACTGACAGGGTTACACTCTATGGGAAACAAATTCATTAATAGAGGCTATCCTAAGTCACTAGTTAACAAACAACTAGATAGAGTGTTAACCACAGACCGGGCACAGTTACTTTCCAAGACTAAGACTAGTAAGGAAGAAAGACGTATCCCTATGGTTTCGACCTACACTGTCCATAGTCAGAATATTGCTTCCATCATCCGCAAGAATTGGTGTATCCTGAGTACTTTTTACAAACAAATACCTGAGTTTCAGGCTCCCCCGTTATTTTCGTATAGAAGGGGTAGGAACTTAAAGGACAAACTTGTTAAGACTGATGTGTCATCTACCGGGAGAAATAAATCCTCCCGCACAGGTTGTTTCCCATGTATGTCCTGTGAAAATTGTACCTTGATGCTTAAGGGTGAGGCGTTCGTTCACCCCACCTCCAAGACATCTTACAAAATCAAATCCACTGTTACTTGCAGGAGTGATTTTGTCATTTATGTTTTACAGTGTCCGTGCAATCTGCTGTACGTGGGAGAGACTACCACCGAATGCAGATTGCGTCTTAACAATCATAAATCTAGTATTCGCACCAAGAAACTCGATCTTCCAGTCCCCTTTCACTTTCATGAAGCTGGCCACAAACTTGATGATCTTCGATTCTCCATTATTGACAGAATTCCTCCATTACCCCTGGGTGGCAACAGGGAGCTACTACTTAAACGTAGGGAAGTACAGTGGATACACACACTTAACTCCCTGAACCCGAAGGGTCTAAATAGGGATTTTCCCCTTAATGTATTCCTTTGATTATCTAATACCTGATTTTGTCTGTCCCCTATTGGACCGCTTATTGTCTCCTTCTGATCCCGTGTCAATGATATATCATATCTCTATGTGCTTGTAAACATTGTGTTTATCTATTTGTATACCATGTGAGGCTCCATTGATTGTTTTTTACTTTGGGTTATCCACACTTACCGTCTTTCTTCTTTACTCCACAGCAGCAATTGAACCACGATGTGGACTTATATGACTCTCCTGGATGCGGTGACATACATGTGATCGGGCTACTTTGGAAATCATGGACACCATGGACGGGGCCACGATCCCGGATGGGACATACAAGATGGGCTGGTTCACTCTAGCCTTTTTGGCACAATGAGTGTCCTCCTGCCCATGGCCCTGAATGTCCTTGGTCCTGCCTCCTACTTCCCCGTACATCACCCCTTATAGTCCCGCTTGGTCTGTCTGAGTCCGGCCGTGAGTTTTCAGCTGCAAAGGAGTTGGGCAAAATTCCCACAGTGAAGATGGCTACTACGTGGATTCATAACCCTGGTACGCATGCGCATATCCCGGACTCTATACACAGGACTCGGGCTGAGCAACAGCCTCATACCGATGCCAGGTCCGTGAGCGCACTTAACCTAATATTTCTGGATGCCTTGATATGGAACCCTCCTTTGCTTTTATATTGACATTGGTCTCTGCACGATTGATGATGCACTTACAGTATGTTTTTAATTTTTTACACATGCCGATAGCGTCCTTGGCAACCAAAGGACCTTTTTTGTAATAATTATGCACTTTATTGATAATATGCACTTTAGTTGTCACTGTACACATGCTGTATCTTGAACATATCTTTTAACATTGTTTAAATATGTTTTGTGATACTTTGTATGATATGTCACGTGTTCCGGCGCTAACTAACGCCGCCTATTTAAGTCAGCTGATTTCTGACTAACACTATGCTTGAGAATGCCTTTAATGATAAGGCGAAACGTCGCATCAATGGTGGAATAAACTGTTTTCTTTTTTCACGATTCATTGGAGTGCTGCTTCAACCGACTTCCCCGATTGCATTCAGCGAGTCATGTCAGACACGCTCTGAAGACCTGCACCCGCCGCTCTGCACGGTGCCGTTCCAAACTGTTCCTTTTTTCCTTAGTCAAAATTGCTGATACACTTGCTGATAATTACAAAAACAATACACACAACTGCTGATGGTGACATTATGGGGACATTTGTGGTAAGGGTTGTTGAAAGGATTTTCCATCACAGTGGGGGAGGGGGAATCTGAAGGTTTGCCATTAACGTTTGAGATAACACATAAATATTACATGGTACCCACTGAAATAACTGCTTGGTCCTGCAGGCAAGGGATACACATTGGGGGTCATTTACTAAGAGCCCGATTCGCATTTTCCTGACGAGTTACCCGAATATTTCCGATTTGCGCCGATTTCCCCTGAATTGCCCCGGGATTTTGGCGCACGCGATCGGATTGTGGTGCATCGGCGCTGGCATGCACGCGACGGAAATCGGGGGGGGCGTGGCCGAACGAAAACCCGACGGATTCGGAAAAACCGCCGCATTTTTTTAAAAAAAATCTGTCGCGGAGCTTGCACTTACCTTCACTCAGCCCGGCTCGGTGAACTCCAGTTCACTCTAATGGGATGCGCACACGCTTGGTGCAGGGCACCCCCTGATCAACTGATCCGCAGCCAGCCATGACGTGTCCCACCGTGACGTCACCGTGTATAGATGTATGTACTGTGTATATATTGTATATATTGTATATATACTGTGTATACTGTTTATATATGCATATTCTGTGTATATACATATAAATATATGCATCTACTATGTATACATGTACATACTTTGTATAAATGCATTGAAGCAAATACTGTATTTTTACATGCATATATTTATATTCGCATATATATGTGCACATTTAAATATATATATATGATGTGTGTTTTTGTATGTGGTAAGTATGTATGCTG
>WNYA01000098.1:148810-249882 GCA_019512145.1 Engystomops pustulosus
CTCCAATAGGCAAAGTTCCTTTTCCCAATTCCTCTCAACTATAAGTACCCAAATATTCTAGCTGGTTTCATGCTATACATTCACACACTGGCGTCTTAACAACACCAGTTTTTAATTATTTTGGTTTTTTAACTGCTATGTTTGTTGATTTTTATATTTTCAGTAACCTTTCCATTATTCCGATTCAACATGATTCACAATGGACAATGAACTTTCAAGCTGAGATGACCTTTGGATAGAACATCCACGACCAACTACGCCTGATTTAAACATCAGATGTTCAACTTTAGTCTCGACATTAATACATTTTTTCTCCACAGGTTCTAGGTCTGCTGCCATACTTAATCGGTGCATCTTTACGCACCGGGTACTAATTATCTTTTCATGTATACTTTTATGCATAGCTATACGCATTATACTAAGTTCAACCACATGCGATCATAACCACTTTTCCACCCTCCACCACTCCCTCACCTTCTCACTTCCCACACTTCACCACTCACCCTCCTCACTCTTCCCCCCATATAAAACATATAATAATTTTTTGTCTGCACACCCTATTATATGCAATATAGGCATCAATTGTTATATTACTATAAGGTATTCCATACTAGCGATGACCAATTTAGGTTGATCACATTAGATGTATATTGTTTGTATTGATTTTTTAGTTCTATACACACAAATGTTAAGTATAATTCATGTATTTTTATGAATATTGCACTTGTATATATACATGTCATATGAGTTATGTCATACGTGTATATCAACATCAACCTTTGGTATACTATGTATTTACATGTTTTTTATTTTAACAACAAGTCTTTGTGTATGATATATTTACATGTCTTGATTACATGCACATGTCACTTTTATTATATGGCACCTATTGGTATTTACCTCATACGTACTTCTATTCATGTATATATATAACCTTAGGAACAATTATGGTATGTACTATTTATTATATTTATGTATATACAATTTTAGGAACAATTATGGTATCTATTATACATATATATGGTCTAATCATTGTATGCACTATGCACTTTAGTTTATATTCATTGTGGTCATTGTAATATTAACTCTTGTATATAATTATTGGCACTCAAAGTGTTAATTTGTATGTATCAATTTATGCTCAAAGTATGCAGTACTTCTAGATAGCCTCTTCATGGGGGCGCCTTTTTTGGCACTCACAGTGTTAATTTGCATGTATTAACCTACCTATGCAGTACCTCTAGATAGCCTCTTCACGGGGGGCGCTTTAGCGCATGCTCCCTATAGACATTGTTCAGGTCTCTCAGTTCATACCTTGATACACGTCGCGCATTCTCACGATATTGGGTCATGTGACAATGTGTCACATGATTGCGCGTGCCGTGAGTACATTCCATACTCCGATACATGTCGCGGATTCTCGCGATAATTGGTCACGTGACAATGTATCACGTGAACGCGGGCACCGCTAAGACACGGCATCACGTGATGCACGGACCCGCGATCACGTGCAATCTTTCCTCAAAGTCCATTGGTCCATTCTTTCTTCATATATCGGTCCTCGCCAAGGTAGACGCCACCCCCAGACGAAGGCTCATTGTGAGCCGAAACGTACGTCGGGGACGCGGCCCTCTCTGGACAGCGGAATTCTAAACACCTACACTGCCTGGTAAGAGCAAATACGTGTGTATCATCACACCGGGTTATTACAAATACCATCTATCAGTAGCCACTTAATATGTACTTGGCTTATCTCCTACACAGGTTTTCTCCCATTCCAATACATACTACTCCACTCTGACCAGATTGGATAGCTCCGTACCTTTCTGTATACCACCACTATGTTTTTTATTGTAATTTTAAATGTATAATGTCACTAATAAAGATTCCTTGTTTTACATGCATTCTCTTAGTTGGTCCTTTTTCTCCCCTTTTTTGAGGGGTAAAAGTTTAGGATTTAGGGATCATCCTTTCAGGACAGACAGACCATGCAGCTGCACAAAAAGGTAAGAAGCTTTTTCTTACAAATATGCTCTGTCTCTCCTTGTTTGGAATGTTCCACGTCCGGTGAGTTGCATGCCTATATTGCCCAGTCCAAAGAATCTTGTTTGTTTATTTGAAAACTCCATGTGATGTGTGGTAGTGTATATGGCTATTGTGTGAGTTTAAACATGTGTGTTTGATAGCGCTGTTGTGATACTGTACTGTACTGGTTTTAAGAGAGTAACATCCTGGAATCGCCCCTACCTAAAGAGTCTCCTAGAAGAGCAGTTTTTGGATCGTAATTCGCTTGAGACAAAGTAGACTGAGTTTGGACAGTCGGACTTTATAAATTTATTTTGTGTGGTAGGATCCAGAGCTGCTTCAAGGAAGGGGACTGCGGTCATTTCTTGACGGGCAAACGGTTTAAAAAAAAAATAAAAAAAAATTTTTAGAATTAGAAGTGGTTAAAACTGCCCTTTGGAAGAGTGACTGCGAGTGTGTGCCGGCACTAGAGATATAGAGAAAATTATGGGAAAAATTTGCTAGGTAGGATGAGAGGCAAATTGGATGGAAACCAGTATTACGGGTCTTGAATGAGAAAAAGGATGTCAGAGAATGTTGGAAAAGATGATTGTTTGTATGTTGGTAAATGGAAAGTTTCTTAAAAGAACAAAGGCTGGTTGCATGATAATGATATGATGGAAATTGCAAGTGGATAGAAGAATTGCAATGTGTTCTAACAAGCAAAACATCAGGAAACATCGGGAATATTTAATTAAGCACTGTTCTTTTACTGTTCTGTTTTAGCAAAAAAATGCTCGGGTTTCCCATTGACTTCAATGGGGCTCGTTATTCGAGCACTCGAACATCTGGAAAAGTTTGTCTCGAATAACGAGCACCCGAGCATTTTAGTGCTCGCTCATCTCTAGTTAAAACCTTTTGTATCCAACCAGGTTCCTGTATTTTGTGAGGGAATAGAATCCATTTTCTATTGTGTTTCACCATGCTTAGTACCATCCCCCGTGTACACAGATCATTTTACACTGATACATCCTGTTGAAGGCTATTGGAATGTGGACATGCTCAGTAGGTTCCTTTGTCTCAAGAACCTATAAAAACTGTCTGCTACCTAAATAAATTGGAATCCTCTCAAACAACATGTGAAGGTCTGAGTGGTTCACCGAGCAGCTCGTACTATACAATAATTTGGACCCACACATCACATCGAGATATGGGGATATTGGTTGCCTTAACCCGGGATGGGTTTGCATGATGCCTACCGGACAATTTAGGGATCATCCTTTCAGGACAGACAGACCATGCATCTGCACAAAAAGGTAAGAAGCTTATTCTTACAATTTTCTCTGTCTCTCCTTGTTTGCATTGCCCCTTGTCCGGCGAGTTGCATGCCTATATTGCCCAGTCCAAAGAATCTTATTGGAAAACTCCATGTGATGTGTGGTAGTGTATATGGGTATTGTGTGAGTTTGAACATGTGTGTTTGATAGCGCTTTATTGTGATACTGTACTGTACTGGTTTTAAGAAAGTAACATCCTAGAATAGCCCCTATCTAAAGAGTCAGCCTTGAAGAGCAGTTGGTGGATAGTAATTCGCATGAGACAAAGGAGACTGAGTTTGGACAGTCAGATTTTATACATTTTTTTGTGTTAGGATCCCAATCTGCTTGAAGGAAGGTGACTATCACAGTCATACTTGACGGGCAAAAGTTTAGGAGAAAATAAAAATAAAATAAAAGTGGTTAAAACTCCCCTAAGGAAGAGAGACTGCGAGTGTGTGCCGGCACTAGAGATATATAGAAATTTATGGAAAATTTGCTAGGTAGGATGAGAGGCAATTTGTAGGGAAACCAGCAGTACAGATCTTGAAAGAGAGAGAGGGAAAAGAGGCTGTAAAAGGATGTCAGAGAATGTAAGGACAGGTATGCCAAAAGATGGTTGTTTGTATGTTAGTAAATGGAAAGGTTCTTAAAAGAACAAAGGCTGGTTGTATGATAATGATATGATGGAATTTGCAAGTGGATAGAAGAAAGTTACAGAGGAGGTGACCAAAGGAGGTTATAAAGAAACAGCCATAGGAAATTGTGTGTTGTATGAGTGTTATGACGATGACGGACAAAAAAGTTGGACAGACAAAAAACAAAGACAACATTCAGGAAAAGTTCTACCTTCACCCTAAAATGGTGGATGAATTGATGTATGGAAACAAAGACCCAGACTGGCGGGAGACATGTGCAGTGTGGCACCCAGACCCAACCCCCACACTGGAATATATCCGGTCATGACTAGAACAGAAAAAGTGTGGGCTCCCAACAGAACAAAGACATAGGGGGTCATTTACTAAGGGCCCGATTCGCGTTTTCCCGACGTGTTACCCGAATATTTCCGATTTGCGCCGATTGTACCTGAATTGCCCCGGGATTGTGGCGCACGCGATCGGATTGTGGCGCATCGGCGCCGGCATGCGCGCGACGGAAATCGGGGGGCGTGGCCGAACGAAAACCTGACGTATTCGGAAAAACCGCCGCATTTAAAAACCGAAAAAGTGTCGCTTGGGGAGGGGGCTGCCTCCCCCCTTGTCTCAGTGAACACAGGAGGGGGGGGGAGGGGGAGCACATGTTGGAATGTTAAGAGAAGAAAGGAACAATGAGAATGTGTGTTCATTACTGAGGACTGATAACCCTCATGGCCCTAAGCAGATTTTGGGATTGATTCGGTGCAACATCTGTAATTTTATTGTTTTAACCAGGAGTAAAACCTCCCTATGATCCAATAGTATTAGTCCTATTCAGCAGCTATGACTGAGATTATTATTAGGAGCTTTTTAGGCAGAAGTTATAACACCCCTAGAAGCCTCCTACATCACTGTCTCTAGTGATGCTTCTGCCCAGTATGTGCCACCAGCATGACTGTATAGCTTTATAATAAGATCTAAGGTATTTGTATGCTGTATGTCTCCTATTATACAGCATTGATACATCGGCATTGGTCCCAAAACTGTGTTTTTTTTCTGGAGTATATTGTTCACTTTTTATTGTTCTCATTTAAGTTTAAGCCAAGCACCTAAGAGGAGAGGAAACAGGCCGGAAGCTCTGCTGATCGTGTGTAACATGACAACCTGGATCCTTCTTGGTTTTGTATCCTACTGCTTCCTACGTATAAAAAGCTTCTGTAGTAGTTTCGGACTATCCTGATAGTATTTCACCTCTTCATAACTAGAAACCTTGGTTATAATGTGCCCTCTTTATGATGTATTACATTGAATCCAGCTCCACTATGTTCGCTAGATTCAAAGGGGGGAGACATGAGGTAGACGGGTTGTATTTAAAATTTTCTATTATCTTAATGATTAATGAACCAGTTATCTTTTAATTTGTCAAAACTGAATATATCATTAATCTGCATTTTGAGTTTTTTGTAGATGGCTTTAGAAACCAGGAATGAGGTTAATTCTACATCAGATGTGCAGTGGTCACACAACATGAGGTAACAGCAGCAGAACCACTCCTGACCTACCTGTCTGTACAGGAGGCGGAGGTGAAGGCACTGATGGAGGGGTGTAAAGTGGCAGAGGGGAAGAATGTGAGTCTTTTGGGATTCCTTATGATTCCTAACTTCATATAGTAAGTTTATCAACAACTATGAGACTTTGAAATAGCTGATAGAGGCCTTAGTGTTACAATAAAGGTCCACAGTAGAAGGTAAAACCTCTAAAGCTATAACACATGAAGTGACCATATTGGTTACCAGAAAGCCTAGGGGAAAGGAGCCTGGATCAGTACAGTCCGTGACCCTCGCTAGCCCAGTAGGGATATCTATACTCCTGTCTTTATAGAAACAGGCTTCACAGGTGAGGAAGCAAGACTGGAGTAACACTGGGACCCAATGGATGGAGGGTGGACTATGACAAAAAGGTGACAAGCAATGTCTGCCAAGGGCCCTTTACCCTATGATGGTTCAGTGCACCCACCGGGTGAGACACCAGTCTAAGGCTCTATACGCTCCGTGGTGGATAAGTATTGAGTATCACTTAGATTCACTTTTGCTACTGTCCATTTACAAAAGTATGTTTATATGTGCTTAGTACAATGTAGGGAGAGTAGTGAAAACCCTAATATATACACTCCGAAGCCGCTTTACCCCTTCCAGAGGTTGCAGATTGGCTAAGTACAGCTACCAAAGGTAAGTAGCTATGAACATGTGCTTGTGTGTGGACTTCTTTTCTGGGTAATCTGAACCCTATCCTGTAACTAAAGCAACTGTAAAGACCACAGCCAGGGATCGAGGAATATGCTAGTCCACTTATTCTAGAGACTAAAGTAAAAATCCCTATTGGGGTAGTAATGTAGTTGATGACAGCTCTAGGGATTAAAAAGTCTTTTCACCTACTGAGGTTGTTTTTAGAATTGCCCCATGGATGAACATATACTTCCCTAAGGTTGTCCAGAGGTGTCATAGAGAATTGGTGGGGTGTCCAAAAACCTGCAGATACATTTTGCTTAGGTGCATAACCAAGTATCTGTTTCAGTTCCAGAACCTAAAGTAGCTAGAGCAGAGGACCTGCACCCAGGTGATGAGATGGTCCTGATGTGACTAACCTGAAGGGTCATCTTTTGAAGAGTCATCCCAAAATACCTGTGACATATCCACGTATAGAAACTACAACGAGACGGCGACAGCTGAAGAAGAATGGTGCTGGACCCAGAGACTACAGAAAATGAATCTGTGTAGCTTGATGCTGCTATGGATATTATTACTCCTATCACTCCTACTGCAGTGTGTGCGCCGCATACCATGTTTAATAGTACTCAGGGGTTGGTAGGGTGACATGTATAAGGATATACACCAATAGGATGTAGAGATTCTACCCTTTACAATGGATTTACATGAATTGTGTTGTGATATAATGTTCAGGATGCTCAGGAGGGAAGCAGGTGAAGGGTTAGATAAGTCCTGGATGTGTGATTAGCATATGTCAATGTACCACTTGAGCAGTACCTGAAATTATTCACAAAAAGGGAGGAATTGTGAGGGAATAGAATCCATTTTTGAATCTGTTCTTCTATCATGTATTTTAAAATTTTCTATTAACTTAATGATAAATGAACCAGTTACCTTTTAATATGTCAAAACTGAATATATCATTAATCTGCATTTTGAGTTTTTTGTAGATGGCTTTAGAAACCAGGAATGAGGTTAATTCTACATCAGAGATGCAGCGGTCACACAACATGAGGTAACAAAAGCAGAACCACTCCTGACCTACCTGTCTGTACAGGAGGCGGAGTTGAAGGCACTGATGGAGGGGTGTAAAGTGGCAGAGGGTAAGAATGTGAGTCTTTTGGGATTCCTTATGATTCCTAAGCTCATATAGTAAGTTTATCAACAACTATGAGACTTTGAAATAGCTGATAGAGGTCCATCCTAGAAGGTAAAACCTATAAAGTTTTATAACACATGAAGTGACCATACTGGTTACTAAAAAGCCTAGGGGAAAGGGGCCTGGATCAGTACAGTCTGTGACCCTCGCTGGCCCAGTAGGGTTATCTATACTCCTGTCTTTATAGAAACAGGCTTCACAGGTGAGGAAGCAAGACTGGAGTAAACTGGGACCCCATGGATGGAGGGTGGACTATGGCAAAATTTGGAACCACACATTACATCAAGAGATGGGGATATTTCCCTGACAAGAGTAGGAATAATCTCATTGGTGAATTATATGATCATTTTTATCATAAATATTAATTTATATTATAATCTCATGCTAGGGATTTGTTCTTTTTATTCTTTTTGATAATTTGTGGTTGTCCATTAATATTGTCATTATTTATTGGTTATTTATTATTTTTTAGTTTTAGATTAGTATTTCTCAAGGACCGTTACAAGAAGCATCCAAAGTTAAAAGATTCATTAAGTCCACTGGGAGTTAATTTTAAAGATCCATTCGCTCTCTGTTTGGAGCAGAATTTTATCCAGGTCTCCCCTTCTTATATTCAATTTCTTTTGGCATATCCTCTTATATCACTGATTCTTCCCTGGTGGACTAAATTCATGTGTCTAGCTACTGGTGTGGGTTGGAAGACAGTTTTATTCTTCTTGCACTTTTCTTCATCCTTTTTGTAATTTTTTATCTTACCAAGATGTTCCCTTATTCTTGTTTTCAGTTCTCTTTTAGTTTTTCCCACATAGTGGAGACCACATGTGCATTGTAAGAGATAAATTATTCCCTTTGATGCACATGTAATGTGTTCTTGTATTTGGAAAGAATTACCATTGCCATCCTCAAAATTGTTCTTTTTTATTAATATTTGACATCCTGTACATGTGCCACATGGAAAGAAACCTGGAAATTTGTTTCTTTTCTGTATTTGGAGGTGTACAAAATGACTGCTAGTGATAAGGTCCCCTATAGTGGTGCTCTTTCTATACCCACAGCTTGCTCTAGTGCTGATATGACCTTTCAGATCTGGGTCTGACTGAAGAATTTTCCAATGTGTGTCTAGAATTGATTTCATTTCTGTCCATTGTGTATGGAAGCGTGTGATAAATCTGACTTCTTCGTCTTTTTTCTTTTCTTTTACCTTTAGCAGATCTTTCCTCTCTGTCCTTAAAGCTACATTGTAAGCAGCTTTTATAGATCTGTTGCTGTAGTGTCATTGTCTCAGACGTTCTTTTAGATCTTTGGCTCCTTCTTTAAACTTTTCAAAGGTTGAACAGTTCCTCCACATTCTTAAAAATTCCCCTTTTGGGATACCCTGACTGGTCCTAGGTAGGTGAGCACTACGTGCATCTAAGATGTTATTTGTTGCTGTCTTGTTTCAATCTTTTTGTCCTCACCTTTATAGATATTAAGATCTAAAAATGCCATTTCTCTCTTGCTGTATTCCACAGTAAATTTGATATTGATATCATTACTGTTAAGGCCTGCAAAGTAATTTTCTAGGTCTATGTAGTTGCCCCTCCAAATACACACCACATCATCTATATAACGGCGCCATAATGTTCCTTCCAATTTAGATAGTTTCCTTTAAATACATGTTGCTCCTCCCACCAACCTAAAAACCCAGTAATATATAGCCAGCCAGCCAGCTCCCAGTAGTATATAGCCAGCCTTCCCCCTGTAGTATACAGCCAGCCAAGTACCCAGACTACGTGTTGTCTGATCTTCTGCGGTACAGAGGTGTTCACTCCATGTGGGCACATGTGGTGCGTTCATCTACCCGTAAGACCCAGCTCAGCAATGGTGGGGTAGTGAGGGTAGATCCTCCATAACATGGTGGGATGTAAGACCAAACGGTCCTCAGTTAGAAAAGCGAGGAGCCCCTTCTTTTGTTGGAACAGAAAAGGTTCCCGGAAGAATGTCGATCAGGCGACCTAGGCCTATCTTAGGAGTGAAATGACCGTTTAGTCCTAGGACGACAATAAGCAGCTATAACTTTACACGAGGTGTCTGTCTAATGAAGATTTTATTGTTTCTCGCGTTTGGTGACCACGTGCATAGTTTATCTGGACGACTCTCTCTCCATAAGGGCTTAATCATTATAACACTCCCCACCATATATGAGCATCGATCCATCCAGCAGCCCAACAGCGCCATCAGACATCTGGAACACTAGGATGTACCTATGCAGCGTCCTCATTCACACGATAGATTTTTTTCTAATTTGTTTTTTCTTGTGCGTCGCCGCTATGGAGAGAGTTTTATGCGTAAGGTATACATCTCATCTTCTCATACATATCTTGGGGGTGAGCTCCTGTAATCAAGCTCCTTCTACCCACCTGCCGACATAGATCCCGAGTCGTCTGTGAATCCTCCAACTGCAATAAGGAATAATATCTAAGAGATAGGCGTGGTGCTGGGGGGTACTGCTCGAACTAAAAAGAAGGTCCTCGAACAAGCTGTCTTACTAGAGTCGAATGCACCTGTTCATCGCTTTCCAAACAAACGACCGCAGTTGAATGTCTCGACACAACGGACACAAACGGAGCATCCGGGAGCATTGTTGTTCTGACAGGGCCCCCGAATGTTGGGTAGGGTGCCGTTTCAACTATTCTACCCAAACTAGGTCATCTGCATAATTTTTTTACCAGAGTACGGAAAGGAATCATTGTCCTTCTCCCGAGCAAAAAGCCGGGAGGTTGTGGAGGAAGTGGTGTTTAGAGGTGCACCACCACGACATTACGAGACTAGAGGGCATTTGTGCATAATTTCTGGTTTTGCCAGCTTTCAATTGATACAGGACATCGATGAAACCTTGCTGTTTTTTTGTCTTACGAGTCATAGGTAGTACTGTTTTTACCTATCCAGGGAAGTAATGAATACCCATGGGACAAGAGGAGAATTCCGTTCTAATCTTTTTGTCTTGAGTGAATTGCCAATCTAAACTGGCGGTGAGAGTACCAGTCTTTGGGAATACCCTGCACCCCCCCCCGGCCGATTTTAGGCCTAGCCGTGAGTACCACTTGCACCCTATCCTAGGTCTGCTAGGTCCCCACGTCAAACGTGTCAAATCGCTGATAGGCTAGTACTGCTTAAAACAAGGACGCGAGATGGAGCATTGGGAGCGCCCTGAAAGAGATACAAGAAACACAAGGGAAAGAATTAATACCATTTTGAGCATCGTTTATCCTTCCCAAACGCAGGGACAACCATTTTCTTTATTATCCACTTAAGATCTCTCAGAGTGCTCTCCAATAGGGCGTCATAGTTGAGTGCATATATCTCATCGAGAGGGGGCTATCTGTGCACAAATATGTTATGTGTCAGTAATTCCATCGTAAATGGAGGATATCTATCTGCCACATGCTTTGCCCTCTTCTGGTGGTAAGAGAAATATTTAGTGCCCTCTGATTTTGGTGATGGTTAAATCAGTGGTGTTAGTCTTGAAACTTGACTCAAGGACCGTAGCTTTCAAACTCATGGAGTAGGGTAGGGGACAGTGCGTACACTGTGAGATGATAACATCATAAATCCGTCGGCGCTTAGAGCCGCCTTGTAATGGGTGTCACCCCACGCAATGCTCCATGGATGGACGGCCAATGCTCCATCATGATGGCGTACAACATGGGGATAATGGGCATCCCTGTCTAAGTGCCATTGTTTAATTAACCGAGGATCAGAAAGGGAGCCATTAACCCGAACGTTGGGCTGATGGACCTGTATAAATAGCTGCTACTTTGCACACAAAGATCGGTCCCCTAGTCCCATTTGCTTTAATGCCTCAATTCATGAACCCCCCATGGACCCTATCGAATGCCTTCTCCGCATCGAGAGACAGGAGGCATATTAGGGGTTTTTAGTGCTTTGGCCCAAGAGACACAAAGCCGTTTTTGTTGAATTGTCCCGCACTTCACGCCCGGCACAAAGCCGACTGGTCATTATGTATTACTGATGGCCGAAATTGAGCCTAATATCTGTTTGGCCATTATTTGGTGTTGCATAGTTTGATGTCCACGTTTAGCAAAGCATATGGGTCATAATAGCTACCACTGGCACCGTAGGCTCTTTGCCTGGTTTTGTGGTAATACACTATATATGTGTCCATATTTATAATCCAATGACTGAGGGGCAAAGGGGGTGCCAGCAGGTATAGAATTAAACCCCTGGTGAGACATTTGAGGGTTGTAAGGTGACATTCTCCTCATAAGCAATAAAAGCAGGCGTGAACCCGTCTGGCTGAAGAACTTTTTGCCCCAAAAGTAAATACAAATGGATTTTGTGTCTTTATCACATGGTAAACACAAAGATGTGGTTTGCCCTGTAGCATCATGGGTTACATAATAACAAGGATAGTGTCTGGAGGTTGTTCTTGTGAAGTTGATTTGGTATGTAAGGCTCGACACTGGTCGTACTTTTTATAAATGAGCACGTTCTAGACACCACTTTTGTTTCTTATTGTCTCTCGGAGCCGGCCCGTGCCACCATATTTTCGTTGGTTCGACTCTATTGGTTTTGTTTTTTTATGTGGTTCTTCTCTCCCGGCAGGGCAATTAATTCAAATAAACATATGCAAGGGATTACCATAAATCAAAAGACAAACCTCTCTCCCTCTTCTATAGGTGCTCCAAGGAGTCAGTAGATCAACTATTAGTAACCGGTTGTGTGCTAGTATTAGAAATAAATTTTGCATTCAATCTAAAGGGGGGCCCCCTCTGTGGTCGTTTGTTTATTACTCGTCATAGTAGCTGCGAAAACCTCCACAATTTCCGTAGTATGTGTGAGCATCCCCCGTTAGTGGTTTTTTTATTTTGGGCAATGAATGATGTTGCTCCACTGCGCGGATTAGGAGCCCTCGCTTGTGGCCTCCCACATTTGTCGGCATATTCGCACAGGTACAGGAAAATAGAGTTCTATAGTGGAGATGGGCCTGGTCAAGGGGCCCCTCAACTTCTCCCTCTTCCCTGTAAATTGCACCAGGAGGTCAGGAGCCAAAGAGGATTAATGGCGGGACTCCAAAATCGCTAATCTCCTGTGCAAGAGACATGTTCTTCGCCACCTTCTCCCGTCTACAGTCAGGGTGGCCAGTGCCTATGACTAGGCTCATCAGTCAAATATATCAAAAATAAGAAAAAACATATAATGAGGTATCACCGTAATCGTAGTGAACGCAGAGAATACACAAAAAGATTATTTTTATGTTTTGGCAAGCATGAAAAAATTAAAAATCTAAAAATAAAAAATTTAAACTTTTTTTGTATCCCCTTGGAATAGTTTAATAACTCATTGAATAGCTATAGGTTTTCTAAAAAAATTATCTATACATTTTATCTCACCCCGTATACATACTAGCCTCATATGTTTGCATACCGATTAAAATTTGAATGCGACCATACAAGTCTACTCTGAATGGCGCTGCTTCCATTCCATGCTGGCCGTGTGCCCATACAGCAGTTACCACCACAGATAGGGGTACAATAGACTCTGGAGATATTGGGAAACAATTGTCAGAGCATTTTATCATTTTAAATATGAAACCTGTCATTTTGGCCTAAATGAATGTTATTTTCCAAAAAAAATCTAAAGTTTCTAAATGCCTCACAAAGAGAAGCTCTCCATCCTCCTAAAGAAGTTGAAAATTTTCACTAGCCCTTTGCAGTCAGTATGAACCATCTGTGCAGATCTGCAAAGTGAAGCAACCCCTGGGTGGAACAGAGGGGTTCTGGATGAGGTTTCGCAGTGTAGCTGACAGTTTCTTAGCATGAGACAGACCTGTCCTGTTCTAGCCTATAACAGCGGGTCGTGAAGAGTAAGTTAGGCTTCTAATCAACAGGCCGAATAACAGGCCCCAGGAACACATAGTCATGAGATCTACAGGAATGTGGTACAGTAGACTTGTCCCTGCCGTTGCTTTGGGCCAAAACTGGACAAATGTAGCTTCGCAACAACCACTTCTAACCATAACAGAGGTAAACAAAGATTCCAGCTGAGCAAAAAAACTATCTTGGCACTGGATATCTGCATGCTATAGGGTGACAATACTTTTAAGTAAATTTATATGGCTCCGCTACAGAACACAGACGGAGCTTCCAAGTATTTACCTTATCTTTGAGGCAATATTCTGGGAAAAAGGAGGGAGAAATTATCAGTACATATGGACCCACGGTTTGAAAAAGTGTCTTACCACGTAATTATGTACGGATGTCAGAGCTCAGGCCCCAGCTCATAGCCCTCCCACGTTGTGGGCAGTAAGAAAGGACTACTCTGTCCAAATTATGAGAGGCCAGAAAAGACCCCAAACCTATTTATTAATTGAGATGGCAGAAGAATATCAGAAGGGTTAGCCATGTAGAACTCGGTAATAAATGAGCATAATGGCGCTATTTATTTTCCTGTGCTCCCACGTGTAGCACCCTGAAATAGGCGGCATTGACGAGCAAATCTCGGATGGCTATGGGCCTCCTTTTGCGCAATTGCGACAAGTAGCAGTGAAAGGGACAAACCCGTGCTTGGTACCTCTCTGAGGCGAAAGGAGGGGAGATCCATACCATTACACAAGCCGCTTGGCAGTGGGGGAGCTGTACATTATAGACAACCTATATGAAAGTAATAATTTGGCTTATTACTCTAACTTAAGCTCATTTGCAGAATTTTAGTTAATACTTTATTACTTTTAATCATTATTAGATGAGCGATGATTGGCCTATCCAAGCCACACTCCTCTGGGTTTCTTTCCTGGCTTCAGTACACTACAATAGTGGCATCCTTAAGATGGGCTGCAGGCAGCCACTATCAAATGCCCAAACCGCTTTACTCATACCATGGCCAGTAGGTGGACGTAAGAGATGTTAAATATTTAAGGTTAGACCTCTAAAGGGAGACCATCCGGCCCAGAGCCTTTCAACCCTTGACATTTATTGAAGAGTTTCAGAGATCTCCTCTTTCGTTTGGGGCCTCTAGTAATTGAATGCTCTCGGGGGAGAAGGCCGGGAAAAGTGAACTCATCCAAATATTCTGGCTATTCAGTATTGTAGGGAAGAATTAGATGTATATAGCTCCCTATAGAAGGCGCAAATTGCATTGTGGGCCTGCTGTGGATTTAATGTGTAATAACGAGGGAGAGAGGAAGCCTTCTTCACTATCCAAATCTAACAGTCTACCTAATGACTTCCTGCTCAAATCTACTGTTTTTTTAGAAGAAAAGCTCTGCTACCTTGTCCTTTAACCACTGTGTGGGAAAAGACTGCCCTTCTTTTACCAGGAATCCCCAGGCCCATGGTATGAACAGGTCATGTCCGGTTGTGCACATTAACAAAATACAGCACTGTCCCGGATCATAGCTCCACATTAAAAAAATAAACATAGCAAAAAAATATCAGAGCATAGCCGTAATAACGTGGTATGCTACGCATTACCCCTACTCCTTCCCATTCACATCCACAAAAAACATTCCAACGAGGAAAATAAACCAACCCAGCTCAGTTAAGTAGCTAAAGAAGATATTATGGTATGGTACGTTTGCCTGTGGGTCAATTCACAAACGCAGCCGCCGATACATTCAGCATAACTTGACAGTTGAGGAAATCTGTCCCTCTGAAGAAACCAACATCAGCCCTAATCAAATGCCACCAGTCATACTGTGCCAGTAAGGTGGGACGGTAAGAGCTGTTTAATATATTGTAGGTAGACCTCTAAAGGGAGACCATCCTGCTGCCGCGCCTTACCCTTGAACATTGATTGACTAAGTTTCAGAGATCTTCCTCTTTCGGTTATGGGGGCCTCTAGTATTGAATTGCTCTCGGGGGAGAGCCGGAAAAGTGAACTCATCACACAATACTCTGCTAGGTTCAGTATTGTCTTGGGAGAATTTTGATGTATAAAGCTCCTATAGAAGCAGAAAATTGCATATTGTTGGGCCTGCTGTGGATTTTAATGTGTAATAACGAGGGAGAGGAGGATCCTTCTTGCAGATACATCCAACTAACGGTCTACCTGAAGACTTCCTGCTTCAAAATAAACTGGTTTATTGAAGAAAAGCCTTCTAGCTAAACCTTCCTTTACCACTGTGGGAAAAGACTGCCCTTCTTTACCAGAGTCCCCAGGCCCTGGTAAAACAGTTCATTCCAGGTTGGTACATAATACAGACTGCCCGGTAGGCATCTCACATTAAAAAATAACAGAGCAAAAAAATATCATCAGCATAGCAGTAATAACCGTGTGCTGCATGTTTCCCCTACCTCTCTCCCATGTGCAACCATCCACCAAAACGCCCAACGATGAAAAAAACAAACCCTCCTTAGTAGCTAACGAAGATAATTATGGATGACGTTTGCTGTGGGTCAATTCACAAAACGAGCCTGCCGATACATCAGCCTACTTGCACGTTTGGGGAAAATCTGTCCGCTCGAATCACACAACAGGATCATTTTATGGATTTGTGTATATCGCACCCAACCCCCTACTTCCCGGACTAGGCAAAGTACCAATTCCCTAGTAGATACAAATGAGATTGCCCTGGTTATTTAACACCTAGGCGAGCGGCAGTTGCGAAGCCAGTCCACTCATCCACCTCTGCTGGAGTAGAGAAGACAGATCGGCCGGTCACCTCTATGCTACCCGAACAAGCCTAGCTGGATAAGCCATGGAGTAAACATATTTCCTTTCTCTTACCTTCTGCTTGACCTTACGTAGGATGCTCTTGTCTCTGCAATCTCAGAGAGAAGTCTGGAAATAATCAGGACTGTAGTAATTTTCCAATCGCAGAGCTCTCCTGCCTTTCTGACATACTGCATCTGTAGTGTACTGGATCCTTATACAATTTCCAGCAGTCGGGTTAAGAGTGGCCTTGGTGGGGCATTGGGCAGGGAGCTTTGGCTTGACCCTATGAGCATGTTCCACTGCATATGCCGAGGAGTATGGGGCAAGCTGGAAAGCTGAGCCATCGCTCCACAATCCAGCTGGTCCTGTGGGCCTTCGGCCCTCTCAGAGATTCACAATGCACAGATTATTTATCTGGGTCTGTTTCTCTAGGTCATCTCTCTTCTTTGGGCTCCAAACTCAACCTTTTTTGTGAAGTTCTCTAAGATATCAGAACATCCCACCTTTTTCTTGTTTTGTTTGGATTATAACATCATGCTGTTTCTGTCATTCCAGTTCAAAGATGTGGGTTTCAGCATGGGTTTACGCTCCCTCGGATTGTTTTTGGAGGTTCGTGAGGACGGAGCAGAACTTACATACCCACACTTCATCTGTGCGTCAATATGTCTTGGTTTCTAGTATTTTCGTCAGAGTTGCTTGTGACCGATCCTTGAGAGTTAGGCAAGCGCTTCTGTCCAGAGGTCTCACGAGGAGGCTGATGCAGGGGATACTGCTGCTGAGGATCTTTCAGATTGACCCTGGCACAAGCGCCATGCTAATTGGAGCCACAGCCAAATTCTTTCAGCTTATTCCGTAGTCTGCAGAGACTTAGGAGGGACCTATGCTATGCTAGGATTGCTACCACTCAGAGTGTGATTTCGTCCCGCCAGCAAGGGAACCTGGCATAGGGTACACACTGGCGAGCGGAACACAGTACAATCTGTCCGATGTTGGCGTAACAGGTACCCACCGGAAATTACCTCCATGCCCGAAAGTCAGTTAATTCAAATGACATGTCTACTTCACATTCTTTGGGTTGGGATACCAAATTTTGTAAGGTTTTAAATGTTTTCTGTACAAAAAAAACTCCTGTGACATAAAAAAGAAATTCTTCATTTGTCATCTATCTAATACTTTATTATACTGCTATCATTATTGCCTGTACGGCTTTTTGTCACTTTTTTTGAAGATTTTTTTCTATTTTTTCAAAATGGCCAAAACATTGGTATTTTTTACCTCTGGTGGCACCATTTTCCATTACATGGTCCAAAGCTGGGAACAACCGTTATTATATTTTGATAGATACGCAACATTTTTTATAAGTTTTCTAGGAAAGGGGGTAATGGAGAGGCCCACCTTGTGGAAAGGGCTCATCCCTTGAGCCCTCTCCATACCCCCACAATGGCATGTGCGTATAGTATGTCCATGTTTGGTAAGGTCAAATATATGTGCAAATTCTGCAGATCACATTTTCATATTGCTCAGGCTGCACTTCCATATATGTATACACAGAATTTGCAGTGCAAATCCGCAGCACATTGAAGTAATATAGTATTTGATCCCATACACACAGTGGTACATACAACGCAGATTGTAACTATTGCAGTCACATAATTTTGCGTATATGGTCCCACAACTCCTTTGACTTGGCAGTAGTTTTTTTTCAAATGTGGCGTGTGTTTGCTGGAGGCTTTAAAAGCCGAGTGTTATATCCTCTAACACTTTTATGTTGGTGCTTAAAACTCGGAACAGGACAATTGGTAGCAGTAGTGTACGCATTCAAGGCATAACGCAGGCCTTGCACATGACCATACTGATCATACTGTGTGGTTTCCAGATTCCACGGACCAGCACAGTGCGATATGTGACTTCCTTGCATGCATACTGATAAGTGGGTTATCAATGGGGAAAACAGGGGCCCAGTTTGGTGATCTGTTTTGGGGAAAGCATCAACTCTTCGTATTTATATCACTTTGATGCTCACTTGATGATATAGTGGCGGGTTTTCTAATTGAGAAAAAGTGCTTAAGCAAAATATGCAAATGATTCTTGGGTATAAGCACACACCTTTATTCAGCCGTCCCAAGTACAGTTATACTTTTTAACAGGCGTGATCATCGCGTACTTCTTGTTCATAAAAACATGCGTACCAATCACACACTTATTACAATGCATATGTGTCATCATTAGGTTAACAATATTTTCCTGAATATGTTTTACTTTTTATGACATTTCACAAGAGAAACAATTCTGTCATTATTGATACTGCCGGGGCCGCTAATCCCTTATTGTTGATTCTGCCTAGGTGAGCTAGTAGGAATCCAATATGTGAGAGCTAGAAATATATTTTTGATTTGAAGCTTCATTAACCCCATGATATGCCTATCAATCCCCCTTTTTGAGGATGATATGACCTCTCCCATCTCAGGTACTTCAGGTTACTGCGTTCTCTGCGGTGAATTTCCGGGTCCGGGCCCGGAATTCACTAAGGTAGTACCTCTGCGTCCACCAGGTGGCGCTGCTGCCTGAAAAGCATCGTTCCGCCCTGAATTCACGGGCAGGACCAAGTGAAAGGTAGCGCGTCCGCAACTACCTTTTTGTTCGAAATGCGGCGGTTTTTCCGATCCGTTGGGTTTTCGCCTCGCTTTTCCTCCTCCGATTTCCGTCACTGCATGCCAGCGCTGTATTCGCCAAAATCCGATTGCGTGCGCAAATCCCGGGCACTACGGGAAAGTCGGCGCAATCGGAAATATTCCGGGTAACAACGCACCGTCGGGAACCCGCGATCGTGCCCTTAGTGAAAATGAACACCCATTGATCAAAATGTTAGTGTAAGTTTGATTCAGAATGAGTCAGCCGTCCTAAATACATTTATACTTTTTTTAAGAACAAGGCGTGATCATCACATTGGCTTTCATGTTCATAAACTTGTACCAACACACACTTTATCACAATACATATGCGTCCATCATTAGTGTATGATATTTCCTGATAGGAGGAACAATTTGGGCATTTAATTGATACTGCCGGACGTCTATCCCTTATTGTTGGTCTGCCTATTGACCTTCGGAGGTGTGCTAGTAGACCAATCAGAATATGTGAGAGCTAGAATTGATATTTTTGCTTTTTATAGCTTCATTAACCCCCATGATATAACCTATCAAGTCTCATCCCTGGGCACTATGTCCTTCCCTTTGGAACAGGACACTGGGCTGAGTCAGGCACGTTTATTGTGTGATTCAATGTGGATTTTTTTTTTTTTTTTTTTTTAATATTTTTACCCTTAGGCAGCCGAAATGCTAGTTTCACCGTTTCAACCCTGGGGGCGTATATAACTAATGGAGGGGCACGCATATCTAATAAATCATGACATCACGCTATTATACATTTGAAAGACTCTGGCATTTATTTAAAGGGGCACTGTAATGTAGAATAACTTCAGGGAAATTGTTTCGCTAATGTAGTTGGATATCTGTTGTTATACTATTCCATACCTATGGGAACACTTTAGGATGATCCGCCCTCTACTGCAAAGTCCTTGAAACCTGTCCTGTGTGAAATCACACTCTGTGATCACGCCATGATACTGCATGATCAGATACATACATGGGGAAGACGTTGTGGCGGTTCTGGTGGGAGGGGTTGGTTGAGCAGGACATGTCCCACTGACGCCAGTAAAGTTGATTTATGGGCTGTAAAAGAAACAATTTTTTAAAAACAAAGGACAAGTGTCCGTTTTTTAGTGGCTCTAATGGGAACCTGTCACATGTCTTATTTGTTGATAAATGTGTTGATGGTTCCCTTTAAAAATACAAGGTACATAAAAATGGGTACTTCTCTAAACTTTTGCTACAAAGTGGTCCTTTAGAACGGAAACCTTATCGGTATGGTATCCCTACATATACAGCTCTCCTTAACCCCTAAGTACGCGCCTGCTCAGTCCTTTTTTTGACATTTCCTCTCCTGTGGTAATAACTTTTCAACGTTTAAAGATATCCCTGGGATGTTTGAGATTGATTGCTTGTGAGACATTGTGTTTATGTTATTAGTGACATTTCAGGATCTAACTACTTTTTTGTGGTGTAAAAATTCACAAATTTAGGAGAAATTTAAAAAAATACAATTTTTCCAGTTCAAGTTATACTTTTAGACTAAAATCACAGGGGATCACACCACTAATTTTTTTGGTAGAAACAACCTGTTGCTCTTGGTCTGCTTTTTATTTCCATTATTGTTTTACGCATTCATTTTTTACAGAATGTGAAAGTTTTTAGTAGCAACTATTCAGATTTTCTAAAATTTGAACAAAGTAACTTTTTTGGTGATCAATTCAGTTTAGAAGTGCCTTATCAAAGGCTTATGTACTATTTCCCACACCAGTAAAAGCTTTTAGAACCTAAAATCTCAACACTAATTCAGATCTGCATTTAAGAGTCTGTTAAATCTTTTATTATTTTCCATAAGCAAACAATATGGATTTGAAATTCTGAAATTTCAATTGTTTGGGCCCCTGCGTTTTCCGAGTAGGCAATACCATGAACATGGTGGATGTCAACTGCTGCTTTGTCCGCACAGCGTGTCCAGAACAGAGTTCATACTATTGCATTTTGGAAGGCCAATTTGCTGCAAATGTTTTGTGGTGCCACAGTGTAATTAGAAGAGCCCTAAGTAACCGTACATCGAAACCCCCCAAAAGATGGTCAGATTTTGGAACTAGACCCCTCAAAAGATATAATGATGTTGTGGGTGAGCAATTTAAACTCCAATCACAATGCCAAATCTAGTAAAGTAAGTGTGCAGATAAAAATGCGTCATTTTAACTGTTCATTTTAGTGCCCAACCGATGCCACTTAAGGACAACACCATAAAACCATCTGCTGGTTGTCCTCGAGTATGGCATACCACACATGTGCCCATAAGTGACAGGCAGGCACACACAGCAGGGCCTGAGAAGGATGGAGTAAGATTATGCTTTTGGAGCAAAACCCTTTCACTATACTGATGTTTGGGTGCCCGCTGAGGTACCATGCAATAGAACCACCCGTGTAGTGACCCCATTTTTGGAAAGGGCACCCCTCAAGAATTGATTAGGGTTTTCTTAGCATTTTTAAAATTAACCCGAGATGCTGGCACAAATTTAATACAAGTGAATGGGTCAGTGTAAAATTGCATTGTTTTTCTCAAATGTGTAATTGTAGTGACAAATTAAATCAGCCCACTCATGCAACTGTGGATGAACACCTCAAAAAGCATTTCTGCTGGTTCTTCGCGTATACAATACCCATGTTTGGCATAGTCTACAGGCTGGGGACATTGCAGGGCTAGAGAAGGGAACAAGCACAAATTTAGCTTTTTGGAACAACCCTTTTCATTAGACCTGATTTGGGGTGCCCTTAGGTACCAGTGCAATAGAAACCCCCCGAGGTAGTGACCACCATTTTTGGAGGGCACAACCTCAAAGAATTGATACTAGCATTTCAATCCCACAGGTGGAACCCCAAGGATGAATGCATAATGAAATAGAGTATAGTACAAATTTACAATTAGTCATCCTGTGCCCAAGCTCCTTGCCATCGAGATAAACCCCCCAAAAATCATGATGCGGGTTCTCCCGTTACGGCAATACCCCTAATGTGGCAATAATCTACAGCTGGGCAGGGAACGGTGCGGAAAATGCGGCATGATGTATCAGCTGTGTGAGCTGTGGTGATCAGGTAAAATTATATATCCAGACACGTGTGGTATATCCTGAAACCACCCTCCTTCTCATAAGGGTGTGTTTTTTCCGATTTGCGCAATTAAAATGGACATAAACCATGCGTTTTGTACGATCTTAAACCGCACTACCTAAAAACGACCTAAACCAACCATTTGTAGTTACAATTAACCTAACCCTGGGTTTCTCGAGGGAACGTTTTACACTGGTAGAGGGGTTTGTTTTTTTTCAATGATTTGCATGGCCAGCTTCTTGTACATACCCTCGACTTCCCCACATGGCGTTATATTGCTGGTCATGTACCTATTCCCAATGCAAATTACAGTCCGGCTTGGGGGCTTCTGCATGTAGTGCCCTGTATGTGGTGTCCCTTTTCCTTGTACCTAGCACACCATACTGAGTCGCTGCTTATGTCTTTCGCTCTCGTGCCTTCTGAGCTTTTCTCTAGCAGTGACTTCGGAAGACCTCTCCTGATTTTTCCTACATTGCCGCATGCCGCAGTTTTGTCTGGAAGTGCGGCACTTTAACAGGGTAGATACTAGTAAAAAATTATCCATGTAGGAGGTGGCTAGCCCTGGTTTAAAAGTGGGTACACCACATCCCAAATACTCTTTCCCAGCTAACTCCCAGGAAGGGGAGGGGGGGCATTCAGGGGCACTATCCTCTATCCTTCCCTTCATATACCCTGACCTAAAGTGTACCCTGTGCACTCTCACCCAGCTTATACAATCTTTCATCACGCCATAACCTTGCCCTCTTATTAGGCAGTACTGGCGGAATTAAGGCTCCTTTGAAATGTACCGGGACTCGTCACTGATATGTCTCTTTTGGAGTATACACTTCCATAAATCGGGCAACTCAGATAGTTGTATAAGTCCTGCCCATATTCGACTATCATAACTGGGTGGTCATCATCTGGGTGGGCACCTGAGAATTGTCAGCAAATGCAAAAATAAACTATGGATAACCTTCAAAGCGCCTCTTTTTACTCATATCGCCATGCGGACATCGGTGTTCGGTACAGTATGTCTGGCTCAATATATAGTGCCTGATAGATGGGCGTTTTGACGAGTCCCATACGAAGTACTATGCCCCCCATACTTCTCCTCTCTGCTGCACCTGTGGGTTGTGAATACAAAGAAGTGGTGTTTTTGGGCATGTATTGTGCAGATAGAGATTGGTCTGGGACAACCATCAAACCAATATCTCCTCCTAAAAAAAAAACTTAAGTATCCACTCATCAAAGCCCTGCCTTGTCTCTGTGTACGGACGCCGTAAAATCAAGGGACCTGAAGGGCTAACTGGCTGTGGGGTCAAAAAGTCCCAGGCACTTCAGGAGAGGTCCCGCAACTCCAGAGAGTCCCGTGCACTCCAGCAGAAGTCTTACACAATACAGAGCTCTGGTGATGGCTTGTTTTCTTTCTGCGTACAATTGCACTTCATATAGATGACTTAATATTCCAAGCGTCTACTGGGAAGCAGTTTCAAAATTTTTTGAAATGGTGAAAAATGCATTTGTGCCATTTTCTGTGGCTTGGATTTTAAACGGCGAACCTATGTGTTTATAATCCAGGCTCTGACTGGCCTGCTCATACCGGTCAAACCGCAGGTGGGGCCCCTTATCATAAAGGCACCATCTCCTATCTGTGTCTGGTCAGCACATTCAGCTGAGGCTGCAGATTAGGGGGGAAACAGGGGGGATGACGACTTCCTGACAGGATGGCAGAGACTGTTCTCTGCTCTTCAGGGCCGGGCGCATGGTAGGCAAAGTGGCAATTGCCCATGGCCCTCCCCTGAAGGGCAGAATCTCTCTTTCAAATGAATCTGATGTTTTGTTTTTTAAGGTGGCCATGGACCTTTCGCTGCCAAGATATGTCAGGTTTAAAGCGAAAATATCAGGGTGCCGATTTTTTATATTTATAAAACCACTAAGATCCCGATAGCATTTTAAAAACATTTAATATCTCCGTTTTCCTGACAATAGACACAAATTTAGATCCTATAAAGTGGAGGAGACTCTCTTCTTCATAGAAAAAGAGTGAGGTTCTATTTGTCGCAAAGCCAGAGATGTTAAAAAAAAAACAGCCCTCGTAATGTCCCCCCACCCCCTCCAGATTCTTAGCCATCAGGCACAGGGAGATTTTGCTGCAACGAGCTCATTGCAACTCACAGATAAGGGAAATCTTCACTTTACATGTTACTAAACTTTGTGTCGACGGGATAATATCAAATAATATTCATGTTTTAACACTTCTCCTTGCGACTATCTAAGAAACAAACCCTTTCTCTCTTATTTGCCCTTTTTATTTTGGTGATAGATTTTTTTTTTTGAAAATTGACTGAAACATTCGATCCTCTTGGCCTAATGTCGCTGTTATAATATTACACTGCGACCCAAACATGTCCTAAACAGTTATATGTACACGCAAAAACACCGCGTGCATGTTTCGACATAAGTTTTTAGTTTCCACCATTCCTCCATTATTTACACTATAGCGGCGGAGGTCTCTGTTTTGGCATCTATACAATGGACACAGTAAGAGAGCATACAATGATACACTCTGTGGTGACGCTCAGTGCAAAATTTCTGCAAAATAGTTTGGCAGTGCCCCTGTGGATTTACGTTCCCTTGCTGCTATATTTTTGTGATATATACATTTGGGTTCCTGTATGATCTCCTCACATCTTCTGTTGGGTAGGAAGTATATTTCTTATCTAGTAATTCTTGCTGACTGTGGACTGAATCATAATTAGTTTTATTTTGGGAGCCCCACTTTGGTTTGCCCAGGGCCCCACTTTGTCTAGACCGGCCCTGCTGCTCCTCTCCACAGCACGCTAATGGCAGTGAGGAAGGAATAGACATTTATCTTCACTCCTCACTGCACTGATCTCCTCAGCCCCTGATGCATGCAGGAGAACAAGGCCCCTGATCCATTGCGCTGCTGCCTGACTGGGGAGCATACAGTGGAGCTGTCCTAATTACAGACCAGAGGATGTGGGCCCCCTATTTGTCAACAGTGGGCCCCCTCTTCTTGATTATGACAACATCATGGCCCCAATCAGGCTAGCAGCTGCTGCTGGAGGGTCATCCCCCCCTGACACAATTGCACCGGCTGCCCTCATGTGCTAGCGGAACTCAGGAGGATGAGGAGGAAAGATGCTGCTCTCCCTCATGATGGCTTCCACACAAGCCAAAGTAAGTATTGATGTAGAATAAGGAGTGATGTCCACATGTTTTTGGCGTAACGCTCTGACCTGTTTTAGAATGGCATCAAAGCGCACGGTGGCAGGATTGCGCTTCTATGCAGACGCATATAATCGTAACCTGCACCTGTTGTCTTTGTATGTCCCAAATGCAGATTCATTCATCACCATTTCAATGCACCGAAACATTTGGAATAAAAAGTGTAAAATTTTTCACTTCACAAACTGATATCACTGGAAGGTCGTCAGCTTCTCCAGCTCCTACATCACAGTTTTAAAAAATAAGAGGTGTGTGAAAAAGTTATAAAACTGATACTGTAATAAAATAGTCCAACTTTTTGGTCATTTATACCATAAAACATTTGGAATTTTCCCTCCAGCTTCCTATTACATCTGCACGGAAATGAAACCCTTAAATGTGTTAAAGGCCAGACCATTTTTCATCTTTGATTTTTCCATTTTTACCGCCCCCCGTCTTTAAAAATCCATAACGTGTCCTATGTCCATTCTACAGAGCTGTATGAGGCTTGTTTTGCGCTCTGAGTGAATGGTATTTAATATTCTATGCCGTGTATGGAAAGCGGAAAAATCCAAATGCAGTAAAATGACAAAAACGTACTTATAATACCTTTTTTGTGGGCTACGTAATTTAGTTTTCATCACTTATACTCTAAGTCTTACTCCCTTAATTCCTGTAAGTGTGAATCACGAGGACCCAACTTATAAGCTTTATTCAGTTTTTATATAAAAAATTAAAATCTTTAGTACAAAGAAAGATGTTGGTTTTCCCACAAGACAGTTAGGCTAGCCACAGAACGGCCTAACTTACTGATCAGTGCGGGGTGAGACCACAGATTAAGAAAACAGGGGTCCGTCACTTTTTTTTTTACTGTAGTTGTAGACTGTCACGGGCTTCTCGTTCTCTACCATTAGTGCAATATAGCCTGCTTTCAAATAAATATGGCCACCGGAATGAAATCCTGTATGCAAATGAGCCTGAGGTGCCTCCAGTAGCTCCTCCACAGGTGTTACTGAAAGACTGGAGTCCCCTCAGGCTATTTGCTTACATTCCTTTAAATGCTCACAGTGGGCTTTTGATAGGTTAATACCTGTGATTGTAGGCAGCAATCACTTTAGGGGGATTTTTCATCGTCCAGCCCCCCCATGGTACCCTTGCTGTATACCTGGGAACGTGGGGTTTGTCCACGTTTAGCATTTTTAATTGTGGTTTTGTAACTCATTCAATGCACTGTTTGGGGGCTGCAGTCAATTGCATATTCGTTTGTATGAAAACACATGCGATTGGACAATCCGCACCCGTGTCTTGCACTTTACACAATACAAGACAACGGCGTTGTGTGCAGATTACATCTTGCTATACAAACAAATATGCCATTGGTCCGTGGAATTACAACCTAGTGACAGCACTCTGATGCCTCATTGAGTATCTGCTGGAAAAAGACAGCCGCCGGCAAAAAACCATGTCGTTACCTGCATCGTTTTGGGGGGGGGGGGGGGGTTTGTGACACAACAGCAAACAAAAGTTTGCAGGTTTTCAAATATTCAGGCGGTGCCCCAGCGTTTTGTATTTTTCTCTGTTTTTGTGTGGGTTTCCTCCGGGTCCTCCGTTTACCTCCACTCTGAAAAAATTACTATAGGTTGAATAGATTGTGACTCCATGGGGACAGGGACTGATCTGGCAAACTCTGTGCCAGCGCTGCATATCTGGGTGTACTATATAAATAAAGAAATTAATTTTATTGTCTTTATTATGATTATTACAAAGATAAATATGACGATTATATAGATTCCTAGAACTAAAATCCGAACTAAACGTAAGATTATATATACAGTAGATGGACATGAGAGATAATACGTAGAGATAAATAGAAATGGATTGAAAAATAGATAACTAAAAGCGAGATATCTAAAATGGGTTCAGATAATAGGTGATAGATAACTAAACAATAGATATAAGACCGGAGGTAATGATAAGCTCTTCACCCGGGAATTCAACCAATGGTATTAACCTTTCCTGCCAGGCATTTCTGGATATTTTGACCAGAGCATTTTTACATTTTGACGGTTTACAATAAATCGAAATTACAGCAAAGATTAAGTAAAACTGGCACACAAACACATATTTTGTGAAGCAGACACTTGCCTCATTTCAAATTGGCATACCCTTGCAGGACCTGCCCTTTTTTGTTTTGTTTCTGTCATTTTTACTCCCCATGATCAAAAATCCATACTTTTTATTTTTGCCATGTACAGAGCTGTTTGCAGCTTATTTTCATCGTAACAAATTGCACTTCTTAGAGATGGGTATTGATATCCATGCCGTGTACTAGGAAGCGGGAAAAATTCCAAATGCAGTGAAATTGGTAAAAAAACGCATTTGTGCCGCTTGTGGGCTTGGATCTTACACGGATTTTACTGTGTGCGCCCCAATGACATGTCTACTTTATCTTTGGGTCTGGCGATTTACGTGCTACCAAATTGTATAGGTTTTTTCTGTTTTCATACATTAAAAAAAATTAAAACTCCTGTAGCAAAATTTTTTGGGGGAGTTGCCATCTTCTGGCGCTAATAACTTTTTTATACTTTGGTGTACTGAGCTGTGGGTGGTTTTGTTTTTGGCGGATTTTGATGACGTTTACAATGTTATCACTTTTATGACTGCTTCGACCTTGTGATCACTTTTTTAGAATTTTAATAGAATTTTTTTTTTAAGTGACAACAAAAGTGCCATTTTTCCGACTTTGGTCGCGATTTTCCGTTTACGGGATTAAACGCATGAAAAACGTTATCATAGTTTTGATATATCGGGCATTTTTCCGGAAGCGGGCGAAACCTAATGATGTGTTTTTATGATTTTTTTACTGTTTATTTATATTTATATCAGTTCTAGGGAAAGGGGGTGATTTGAGTTTTTACGGGTTTTTAATTATAATTTTTTTTTAACTTTTTTTATTTTTATTTTTTAGTACTTCAGACTCCCTAGGGTACTTTACCCCTAGGAGTGTCTGCACGATCCCATATAGACTCGCCATACCTACAGTACGGCAGTATATGGGGATTTTACTACTCATACTTACAATGTGCTCGATACACACATTGTAAATGCTTGGGTAACCCGAATAAGCCTCGGGTCTTGTGTGAGACCCGAGGTTACCATGGCGACGATCGCCGCCCCCCCGATGACGTCACCGGGAGCGGCGATCCCCGAAATATGCGGCGCGATCGGTGCGTGCAATATGGCCGCAAAGACTTACCGGCTATGGAGATGCTCAAGCGCGTGAGCCCTCTCCATTCACCCACCCGCGGCCAACCCGACTATTACGTCACGGCGGTCGTGAACGGGTTAAAGAGTTTATAGATTTCATTGATTATGCATTCAAACCTGAACATTTTAAATGTTTGACATTTTAAATTTAATTTGACTTTGATGGCAAAAATGTGGGCTCTAAACAGAAAAATATTTACTACACATCTCCTAAGTATAGCTGGACGTGTAGAGTTCACAAATGCCTCTTTGGATAGTTACCATGAATTAAATAATCCTATCATCACTAAAACTGTAATAACTAGATATCTGCTTTCACCTATAAATTTTTAAAAGACAGTTACAACCTGCAAATATAGCAATAAAACATAATAAAAAGTAAAAAGCAGACACCATGCGATGCATTTAGCAATTAACATTAATTACTACAAATTTCACTAAAATATGACAAATCCATAATACTATACAAAGAGACTAACTTTCCTAAAAACAAGAAGCAAGATGTGAGAGATCATACAGACCCCACATGTGTATATTCACCAAAATATGCAGCAAGGGAACGTTAAATCTCACAGGAGGCTACACCAAACCATTTTTATGGGCATGAAATTGCACTGAGCGTCCACACAGATAATAAGAATAATAATTATAATTCTTTATTTATATAGCGCACACCGATACGCATCGCTGGCACATATGTCAATTGGTCCCCTGTCCCATAGGGCTCACAATCTAAACTAAACAACTAACCGTATGTTTTTGAACATGTGGGAGGAAACCGGAGTACCATTAGGAAACCCACGAAACACGGAGAGAACATACAAACTCTTTGCAGATGTTTACCTGGGTGGGATTCGAACCCAGGACCCAGTGCTGCAAGCAGATTGTGCTACTCACTCACCCCGTGCCGCCCCAGATCTATCATTGTTTGCTTCCCCCCTTACACAGTGGTAACCCAAATAAATAACAATATGGCCATAACCAGCTAATAGATAATAAAAGTCACGTTTAAGATGTCGCCATTGTTTAGCCTCACAATAACAGAATCCTCCACGGTTTCGTAAGAATGAGAGTGAGAACGTCATAACATCGGTGTAATATTCAGACTGTGTGTGTTTTTGGTGTTACATATCACTTTCTTGGCCATACTCTGGGGTCGCAGCGTTAATATATAATAGCGACATTAGACAAAAGATCGAATGTTCATCGTATCAGTCAATTTTCCGCAAAAAAAATAAAAGGCAATAGAGGGAAGTGTGTCTTAGGTAGTTCTTGCTAAAAAGGGTTAAAAACATGAACATTAGTTGATATTAATTCCTTAATTCAATCTTAGTAACATATAAAGTGGGGAAATGATTTCCCATTAACTGTGCGTTGCAGCAGCTC
Source organism: Engystomops pustulosus (assembly GCA_019512145.1). Taxonomy (NCBI): domain Eukaryota; kingdom Metazoa; phylum Chordata; class Amphibia; order Anura; family Leptodactylidae; genus Engystomops; species Engystomops pustulosus. The sequence goes on from WNYA01000098.1 coordinate 178,478, forward strand.
CTGTGTGCCGCAATTCTCCCTTAGAGATGCGCTTTTCCCTGTAGAGAAGTTTTTCATAAATACGAGATATAACTGTTAAACTGCATCGGGATTGATTTTTATATAAAAAAAATCGCACCTGATATTCTCACTTTAAACCCTGAATATTTTTGGATTCCCTGGCACCTAGAAACAAATTCAAGATTCCATTTGAAAGAAGAGATACTCCTCAGTTTCAGGCGGGCCATGGGCAATTGCCCCACTTTGCCTACCATAGGTCCGACCCCTGTTTATATCAGTTTTCTAAGGAAGGGGGTGATTTGAATTTTTACTTTTTTTTAATTAAAATTTTTTTTTTTACTTTTTTAATTTTATCTTTTACTATTTTTCAGACTCCCTAGGGTACTTAACCCCGATGTTGTCAGCTTGATCATACCATTACGCCATACTACTGTATGGCACTTGCAAACCTCGGGTCCTCGGAGATCCGAGGCTGTCATGGTGACGGATCGTTGCCCTGATGATCCGGGGAGCGACGACCCTTGCCCAAGAAGCTGTCGGCGCTTTGGCAGGCAAGCATGTACGGGTTACACCCAGGATCGGCACTAGCATCGATCATGTGTTCGGTAAGAGTCTTTGCTGCAATAAGGGTAAAGGGTTAAATGTCTGATAAATGTGTCACAAGGCATTTAAGCAGATAAACATTTTATATTACTTTCTCTTTTCTTTTAGACGCAATGAAATGTAACTACATTAAATTTGAACAAACCATGGAAAGAAGAATTATCCTCTTGATGATCTGTATATTAATGATGGCACCTCCTACACAAATGACGGTACGCCTAATCAAAAGTAAGAAAGTACGAAAAGGAAAGTGATTATGTCTTAAGAAGGATACTGACCTAAAGATGCTTTTACATAACCCCAAAAATACAGTATTGAACATTCACCAATTTTTCTAATGAATATATTTATAGTCCATATCAGGACAAAAACGAATATATATACACATGATTGTGTGTGTATGTATGGCATGTCGATGGTATGTCCACTAAAGGAATCTTCCCCGAGCGTCGTTTACATCACCAATTTTGCACAGCCGCTCTACATGTTTACTCAAGGGAACGTCATAGACTAGGTTGTGAGCTGTAATTTTCATCACCCTTCTCACTTTCCCACTGTGGCAGTCCACTATTAACCATCATATACAAAGCCTTTGTTCTGATGATGTTGCGGTTGCAGTTGGAAGCTGAGCTATAGCTTTGATAGGTTACTATAGGCAATGAGTAAATGGAAGTTAGGTATGAGTAAGTATGTACAGTAATATGAGGTAATATATATTAACCACCATATAACCGAAGCCATTGTCTGCTGTGGCAATAAGCAATAATCACAGCTCATCTTCTATTATTGCCACAAGTCATTACTTATGAGCTCTGAGGCTTTGATGGTTACTAGAGGCATTGAGTATACTACAGGTTATGGTGTGAGGTAATATGGGTTGGGGAATAGAGACAGTCAGGTACCTAGAAACAAAGGGCAGATGAGACGAGACAGATTTTGGAGAGTTGAAATTAGCAGAGAGACATCCATGGAGAGGGGCGTACAGAGAGACAAACGGTGAGAGTAGAAAGACAGGAGAGGCAAGAGTGATGGCAGAACAGCCAGTGAGTTTTAAGTGAGAGAAACGGGCAAGGTACCTGGAGACAGAACTAGTAGAGTAACGAGAGACAACACGGGTAGAGTACTAGAGAGATAGTAGAGTAACTGAGAACAACACTGGTAGTATACTGAGAGGCACAGACGTGATAAGTACCGAGAGACAGACTGGTAGGAAGACTGAGAGACAGACTGGTAGAGTAACTGAGAGACAACTGGGAAAGTACAAAACTTGAGAGACAAGACTGGTAGAGTAACTGAGAGACAAGACTGGTAGAGTAACTGAGAGACAGGGTAGAGTAACTGAGAGACAGACGGGTAAGTACCTGAGAGACAGACGTGTAGAGTAATGAGAGAAGACTGGGAAGTGAGATGAAAGAAAACAACGGGGAAAGTGAGTGAAAGATCTCTCTGAGACAGAGGGGAGAGTGTTGAAAGAGAGACGAGGCGGAGAGTCAGTGACAGAGAGACCGGTGCGAGAGTGAGTATTACAGAGAGACAGGCGGCGAGAGTAGTGGTTGATGTGAGAGAAAGGCGGCGAGAGTGAATGGTTGAGTGAGGAAACAGGTGGTCGAGAGTGAGTGAGTGAGAGAAGGCGGCGAGAGTGAGTGCACTGAGTGAAGACAGGCGGCTAATGACTTGACGAGTGAAAAGACAGGACTGGGAGTAGTGAGTGACAGTCAGGAGAGATAGATGCATAGAGAGATCATATAATATGTTTTTTGTTTTGCAATCTGTTTTGTATAGCAAAGCAGTTATTTACTTTCACGGAAACCCCAGGTTAACGGTAAGTTTTAGATAAAACACCCCCTAACTTTTTGTTATCAAATTGTAAAAGTATTTTTAAAAATAAAACAAGGTGTATTTAGGAAATCAGTGTTTCCATTGAGGAATGGTGGAGGAGAGAGCCCTGACTGCCAACTGACAGTAGAAATATTTCCGTGCCATTTTGAGCTTCAAGGCTCAGCTCCAATTATTTGATTCTCACATGCGTCGTTTATATGATTAAACCTTTTGAACAAACTGTTACTTATCAAAGCGATTATGAGATAGTTTTTTCTCAGTGTTTGTACTTTCATTTTATGGTCAACTTTTGGTGCTATATTTTTCATTATTTATAATTAAAAGAAAAAATGATTAATGTGTTATAACTAAACTTTGGCCTTTTTCCGAAATTCTAAATCATGCGATTTCCCGGCAGAAAGTTCTGCCATGTAAATTAGTTCTGTATAATATTTCCCATATGTCTGCTTTCATTTTATAATTTTGAAATACCTGGATAACTTATTTAACTCAGTGGCTTACAATCGAATATAGTTTTTTCTGTATTTTCAGTATTTACTATTTTAAATATATGATATTAAAAAAAACCTATATCAACCCTTTTCAAATCTACACCCTCAACTATCAGAAACAGCTTTTATGGAAGATTGTTAACCTCTTGATTTTGTTTAACCCCTGTTAGTTACACGTTTATTTAGCCTTTAAATGTACTATTTCCAAAAGATAAAAAGGGAAAACCATCTTAAAAATTTGTTATGCAATTTCTCCTGAGTACAGAGACCCCACATGTGGCCGTTACTTTTTAATGGGTGCACCGCAAAGGCGCAGAAGGGAGGAGCACCTGCAACTGCCAGCATTTTAGTTTATAACCTAACCCATATAACCTAACAATCATATTTTTTTTTATTCTATGGGTCTATATGTCTACGGGGACCCCATACTACCGTATATTACTCAAAAAATGTGCTGAAGAACTCCCCTCAACTATAGAAAAATAAATTTATATACTCACCTCCGGCGGCCTCGATGCTCAGCGCGTCTCCCCGATGGGGCGAGGCTCATCTTTTGTCTTCCCCCGCAGCGTCCTCTTCTCTCTTCGTTCTTCTGTAACAGCCGGCATAGACGCGGCATGTTATCTGCCGGCCAGCTCACTATGACTCAGCACAGCGGCCGTGTCATAGTATGCGCCTGCCGCAGAGCGCATGCCCGTCGTCTCTGCTGGCGTTTTACAGAAGACCGAAGAGGAGCCGCACTGAGCATTCGGGGCCGGCCGGAGTGTGTGGTATATACGGTTTTTTTGCTCCCTGGCTGTATCTCAGGGCAGCTGGCTGGCTGTATACTAAGGGGGCAGGCTGGGCTGGCTGCATACTCACTGGGGGCTTGCTGTATACTACAGGGGGCTGGCTTGCGGCTGTAACTACAGGGGGCTGGATGTATACTAAAGGGGCTAGTGGGCTGGTTGTATACTACAAGGGCTGGCTGTGCTGGCTGTATATTAACAGGGGGCTGGCTGTGTACTAAGGGGCTGGCTCTGGCTGTATACTAGGGGCTGGCTGGCTGTATACTACATGGGGCAGTTCGGCTTTATACTATAGGAGGCAGGCTGCTATATACTACTGGGAGCTGGCTGCCTATATACTACTGGGAGCTTGCTGCTATACTGGAGGACTGTGACCAATTCATTCCCATCCTCGGTTTATCCTCGAGTCATATGTTTTTGGACTTGGACTTTGGACTTTGGTTATATGTTTTCTTTGTGTTTTGGCGCCTATGGGCATTTTGAGTATTTATAATTATTTTTTGTTGAAAACTTTTTTTGTTAACTTTTTACTAGTTCCACCAATAGGACATGAACGAACAATCATCTGATTGCTGGCTGGCTGTTATACTACGGGGCAGGCTGGCGGCGGGCTGATTAAGGGGGCTGGCTGTATACTACAGGGCTGGCTGGGGCTGCTGTATCACGGGGCTGGCTGGTGCTGCTGTATACTACAGGGGCTGGCTGTATACACAGGGATCTGCTGTATACTACAGGGGGGTGTCTGTTACTAACAGGGGGGGCTGAGTGTGTCTGGTTGTATACTACAGGGTGGCTGTCTGGCCTGATACTACAGGGGGCTGGCTGTATACTACAGGGGGCTGCCTGTAATACTTACAGGGGCCTTAGTGGGCTGTGTTGTATACTACAGGGGCTGGCTGTGCTGGCTGTATACTACGATGCTGGCTGTGCTGTCTGTATACTACAGATGGCTGGCTGTGCTGGCTGTATACTACAGGGGGTGGTTGGCTGGCTGTACCCAGTAGTATATAGCCAGCCTTCCCCCTGTAGTATACAGCCAGCCAGCCCCCTGTAGTATACAGCCAGCACAGCCAGCCATCTGTAGTATACAGCCAGCACAGCCAGCCATCTGTAGTATACAGCCAGCACAGCCAGCCCCCTGTAGTATACAACCAGCCCACTCAGCCCCCTGTAGTATACAGGCAGCCCCCTGTAGTATACAGCCAGCACACCCAGCCCCCTGTAGTATACAGCCAGCACAGCCAGCCCCCTGTAGTATACAACCAGCCCACTCAGCCCCCTGTAGTATACAGGCAGCCCCCTGTAGTATACAGCCAGCTCCCTGAGCTGACCTGCCAGTACTGTAGATATTCTATGGTTTTATCCTTATACAGTCCTGCAGATTATGGCAAAGAATAAATATGTTGTTTTGCCTATATGCGTGTAGTTCTATGTATTTCATCAGTTACCAGTGTGAGAGACAACAGCACCACATTGTGGACATTGTTATTGTAGGTTGAACTGAGAAATCTCGTGATTATGTTAAACTTAAAAAACATCAGACATTAATTAAAATTGTAACTAACTAAATAACCTAAAGTTTTGAAGGGTTGTGTCAAAAGTTTTAGCATTTGTGTAGGATATACAGTTAACTTAGATGTTACAATGGTGTGTTAGATTCCTTCTGTGTCTCTTTGTTATGCTGGGACACGTAGATTATACAGACCAAACCCACAGGGAGAAGGAGGTGGGCTGCCTCCCCCCTTTCTCAGTGAATGCCAGGGGGGGGGGGGGGAGGGGACAAGTATGGAATGGTTAAGAGAAGAAAAGAACTAATAGAATGTGTATTGTTCATTACTGAGGACTGATAACCCTCATGCCCTAAGCAGATTTTGGTTTGATTCGGTGTTGCAACATCTGTAATTTTATTGTTTACAAACCAGGAGTAAAACCTCCATATGATCCACATACTATTAGTCCTATGTCAACAGCTTGACTGAGATATTATTAGGCGCTTTTTAGAGCAGAACCATGAAGCCTCCTACGTCCACTAGTTTAGTGATGCGCTGTCGTAACACTGTCCCATTATGTGCCCCTATAGTGTCACCCAGCATGACTGATAGCTTTAATAGGACTAAGAATTTGTATTCTGTATGTCTCCTATTATACAGCATTGATACATCGGCTTGGTCCCAATACTGTGTTTTTAGGGTATATTGTTCACTTTCTTTGTTCTCATTTACAGTTTAAGTAAAGCCACCTCAGAGGAGGAAAACTGTCCGGAGCTCTGCGGATCGTGTGTCAGCATGACAACCTGGATCTTCTGGTTGTTGTATCCTACTGCTTCCTACGTAAAAAAGCTTTCTGTAGTAGTTTCGGGACTATCCTGATAGTATTTCACACTCTTCTGACTAGAAACCTTGGTTATAATGTGCCCTCTTTATGATGTCTTACATTGAATCCAGCTCCACTATTTTCACTAGATTTCAAACGGGGGCAGACAAAAATGAGGTAGACGCTTGCTTGTATTTAAAACTTTTCTATATTACTTATAGTAACTAAAGAACCAGTACCGTTTAATATGTCAAAAACGAATATATCATTAATCGCATTTGTGAGTTTTTATTGGATGGCTTAGAACCAGGAATGAGGTTAATTGTACTCGAGATGCAGGCGGGTCACAACATAGGGTAACAAAAGCAGAACCACTCTGACACTACCTGTCTTGTACAGGTGCGGAGGAGTTAGGCACTGATGGAGAGGGGTATAGAGTGGCGAGGGTACAGAATGGAATCTTTGGGATTCCTTATGATTCCTAAGCTTCATATAGTAAGTTTACAACAACTATGAGGACTTTGAAATTCTGATAGAGTTCCTACTAGAAGGTGAAAAACCTATAAAGTTTATAAACACCGATAGTGACCATAACTTGAGTCTAAAAGCCTAGGGAAAGGGTCCTGGATCAGTACATTCTGTGATCCCTCGCTGGCCCATAGGGTTTATCTATACCCTGTCTTTATAGAACAGGCTTCACAGGTGAGGAAGCGCAAACTGGAGGTAACTGGGACCCCATGATGGAGGGTGGACTATGGCAAAAAGTGACAAGCAATGTCTGCCAAGGCCCTATGAGTTCAGTGCACCCACCGGGTGAGACACCAGTTCTAAAACTCTATATGCTCCGTGGTGGATAAGTATGGAGTATCACTTAGATTCACTTGCTACTGTCCATTACACAAGTATGTTTATATGTGCTTAGTACAATGTAGGGAGAGTAGTGAAACCCTCATTATACCACTCCGAAGTGCTTTACCCCTTCCAGAGTTGCAGATTGGCTAAGTCAGCTACCAAAGGTAAGTAGCTAGAACATGTACTTATGTGTGTGACCCTCTTTTCTGGGTAATCTGAACCCTATTCCTGTAACTAACTAAGCAACTGTAAAGACCCAGACCAGGGATCGAGGAATATGTAGTCCACTTATTCTAGAGACTAAAGTAAAATCCCTATTGGGGCAGTAATATAGTTGATGACAGCTCTAGGGATTAAATAGTCTACTGAGGTTGTTTTTAGAATGCCCCATGATGAACACATAACCTCCTAAGGCTGTCCAGAGGTGTCATAGAGATTGGTGGGGTGTCCAAAAACCTGCAGATACATTTTTTTCTTAGGTGCATAACCAAGTATCTGTTTCAGTTCCAGAACCTAAAGTAGCTAGAGCAGAGGACCTGCACCCATGCTGAGAGTCTTTTGAAGGGTCATCCCAAATACCTGTGACATATCCACGTGTAGAAACTACAACGAGACTGCGACAGCTGAAGAAGAATGGTGCTGGACCCAGAGACTACAGAATCTGTTCTCCTATCATGTATCTATACAAAGATCCCTGTGAATAGCACCATCCCCCGCGTACACAGATCACTTTCAGAGGCTATTGAATGTGGGGATGGTCAGTAGGTCCTTCTTCCCAGAACCTATAAAACTGTCGTGCAACCTAAAAAATTGGAATTCTCTCAAACATGTGAAGGTCTGAGTGATTCACGAGCAGCTCGTACTATACAAGTGATTGGAACCACACATTACATCAAGAGATGGGGGATATTTCCCTGCAGAGTAGGAATAATTCATTGGTGAATTATATGATGCATTTTTATCTAAAATATTAATGTATATATTAATCTCATCTAGGGATTTGTTCTTTTGTCTTTTGATAATTTGTGGTTGTCCATTAATATGTCATTATTTATTGGTTATTTATTATTTTTTAGTTTTAGATTGTTTTCTCAAGGACCGTTACAAGAGCACAAGTAAAAGATTCATTAAGTCCACGGAGTTAATTGTAAAGATCCATTCGCTCCTGTTTGGAGGAATTTTATCCAGTCTCCCCTTCTATATTCAATTCTTTTGGCATATCCTCTATATTCACTGATTCTTCCCTGGTGGACTAAAATTCATGTGGAGCTAGGGTTGGTGGGTTGGAAGACAGTTTTATTTTTTGCACTTTTCTAATCCTTTTTGTAGTTTTTATCTTACCAAGATGTTCCCTATTCCTGTTTCAGTTCTTTGTTTTTCCCAACATAGTGGGAACCACATGTGCATGTAAGAGATAAATATTCCCTTGATGCACATGTAATGTGTTCTTGTATTGGAAAGAATGCCATTGACACCTCAAACTGTTCTTCTTATTAATATTTGGACATCCTGTAACAGTGCCACATGGAAAGAAACTGGAAATTTGTTTCTTTTCTGTATTGGTGGGGTACAAAATGACTGCTAGTGATAAAGGTCCCCTATAGTGGTGCTCTTCTATACCACAGCTTGCTCCTATGTGATATGACCTTCAGATCTGGGTCTGACTGAAGAATTTTCCAATGTGTGTGTCTAGATTGATTCATTTTTTCTGGCCATTGTGTATGGAGAGTTGTGATAAATCTGACTTCTTCGTCTTTTTCTGTTCTTTTACCTTAGCAGATCTTTCCTCTCTGTCCTTAAAGTACATTGTAAGCAGCTTTTATAGATCTGTTGCTGTAGTGTCATTGTCTCAGACGTTCTTTTAGCATCTTTTGCCTCTTCTTTAAACTTTTCAAAGGTTGAACAGTTCCTCCACTTCTAAAAATTCCCCTTTTGGGATACCCTGAATGGTCCTAGGTAGGTGAGCACCACGTGATCTAAGATGTTATTTGTTGCTGTCTTGTTTCAATCTTTTTGTCCTCACCTTTATAGATATTAAGATCTAAAAATGCCATTTCTCTCTTGCTGTATTCCACAGTAAATTTGATATTGATACATTACTGTTAAGGCCTGCAAAGTAATTTTCTAGGTCATGTAGTTGCCCCTCCAAATACACACCACATATCATCTATATACGGCGATAATGTTCCTTCCAATTTAGATAGTTTCCTTTAAATACATTGTTGCTCCTCCACCAACCTAAAAACCCAGTAATATATAGCCAGCCACCACTCCCAGTAGATATAGCCAGCCTTCCCCCTGTAGTATACAGCCAGCCAAACCCCCTGTAGTATACAGCCAGCACAGCCAGCCATCTGTAGTATACAGAAGCACAGCCAGCATCGTAGTATAAGCCAGCACAGCCAGCCCCTGTAGTATACAAACAGCCCACTAGCCCCTGTAGTATACAGGCAGCCCCCTGTAGTATACAGCCAGCCCCCTGTAGTATACAGCCAGCACAGCCAGCCCTGTAGTATACAACCAGCCACTCAGCCCCCTGTAGTATACAGACACCCCCCTGTAGTATACAGCAGATCCCTGTGTATACAGCCAGCCCCCTGTAGTATACAGCAGCCAGCCAGCCCCCGTAGATACACAGCCCAGCCAGCCCCCTGTAGTATACAGCCAGCCCCCTGTAGTATACAGCCAGCCCAGCCTGCCCCCTGTAGTATACAGCCAGCCAGCAATCAGATGATTGTTCGTTCATGTCCTATGGTGGAACTAGTAAAAAAGTAAAAAAAAAAATGTTTTCAACAAAAAATACATTAATAAATTACTCAAAATGCCCATAGGCGCCATAAACATAAAGAAACATATAACGCAAAGTCCAAAGTCCAAAAACCTATTGACTCGAGTATAAGCCGAGGATGGGAAATGAATTGGTCACAGCCTCCCAGTATAGGCAGCAAGCTCCCAGTAGTATATAGGCAGCCAGCTCCCAGTAGTATATAGCCAGCCTGCCTCCTATAGTATAAAGCCAGACTGCCCCATGTAGTATACAGCCAGCCAGCCCCTGTAGTATACAGCCAGCCATCCCCTGTAGTACACAGCCAGCCCCCTGTAATATACAGCCAGCACAGCCAGCCCTCTGTAGTATACAACCAGCCCACTCAGCCCCCTGTAGTATACATCCAGCCCCCTGTAGTATACAGCCTGCCAAGCCAGCCCCCTGTAGTATACAGCAATCCCCCAGTAGTATGCAGCCAGCCCAGCCTGCCCCCCTGTAGTATACAGCCAGCCCAGCCTGCCCCCTGTAGTATACAGCCAGGGAGCAAAAAAAACGTATATACTCACCCTCCGGCGGCCCCGATGCTCAGTGCGGCTCCTCTTCGGTCTTCTGTAACAGCCAGCAGAGACACGGGCATGCGCTCTGCCGGCAGGCGCATACTATGACACGGCCGCTGCTGACGTCATAGTATGAGCTGGCCGGCAGATAACATGGCCGCGTCTATGCCGGCTGTTACAGAAGAACGAAGAGAGAAGAGGAGCTGCGGGGGAAGACAAAAGAGGAGCCTCGCCGACATCGGGGAGACGCGCTGAGCATCAGGGCCGCCGGAGGGTGAGTATATAAATTTATTTTTTCTATAGTTGAGGTGAGGTTCTTCAGCACATTTTTTGAGTATATATACGGTAGGTATGGTGTCCCCGTAGACATATAGACCCATAGAATAAAAAAAAAATGATTGTTAGGTTATATGGGTTAGGTTACAAACTAAAATGCTGGCAGTTGCAGGGTGCTCCTTCCCTTCTGCGCCTTGCTGTGCACCCATAAAACAAGTAACGGCCACATGTGAGGGGTCTCTGTACTCAGGAGAAATTGCATAACAAATTTTAAGATGGGTTTTCCCTTTTATCTTTTGGAAATATGTACATTTTAAGGCTAAATAAACGTGTAACTAACAGGGGGTTAACAAAATCTCAAGGGGTTAACAATCTTCCTAAAAGCTGTTTCTGATAGTTTGAGGGGTGTAGATTTGAAAATGGGTTGATATATAGGTTTTTTTTAATATCATATATTAAAATAGTAAATACTGAAAATACAGAAAAACGATATTCGATTTGTAAGCCACGTGAGTTAAAAATAAGTTATCCAGGTATTTCAAAAATTATGAAAATGTAAAGCAGACATATGGGAAATATTATACAGCAACTAATTTACATGGCAGAACTTTCTGCCGGAAAACGCAATGATTTAGAATTTCGGAAAAAGGCAAATTTATTAAAACATTAATCATTTTTTCTTTTAATTATAAATAAATGCAAAACTTATCAACCAAAATTTACCACTAAAATGAAGTACAACATCTGAGGAAAAAACTATCTCATAATCGCTTTGATAAGTAACAGTGTTCAAAAGGTCTAATCATATAAAACGACGCATGTGAGAATACAAAAAATGGAGCTGAGCCTTAAGCTGCAAAATGGCTACGGAAATATTCTACTGTCATTGGCCAGTCAGGGCTCTCTCCTCCACCATTCCTCAAAGTGGAACACTGTATTTCTAAATACACCTTGGCTTTTATTTTTAAAAATACTTTTACAATTTGATAACAAAAAGTTATGTTTTATCTAAAACTAACCGTATAACCTGGGGTTTCCTGGGAAAGTAAATAACTGCTCTTTGCTATAACAAAACAGAATTGCAAAACAAAAAAAATATTATATATCTATCTATGCATCTATCTCTCCCTGACTGTCACTCACTCTCCCAGTCTGTCTTTGACTCAGTCACTCACTCTAGCCGCCTGTCTCTCACTCAGTCACTCACTCTCGCCGCCTGTCTCTCACTCACTCCTCTCGACACCTGTTAGCCAGCCAGCAATCAGATGATTGTTCGTTCATGTCCTATGGTGGAATACGTAAAAAAGTTAAAAAAAAATGTTTCAACAAAAATAAAATTAATAAATTACTCAAAATGGCCCATAGGCGCCATAAACACAAAGAAACATATACGCAAAGTCCAAAGTCCAAAGCCAAAAACCTATTGACTCGAGTATAAACCGAGGATGGGAATGAATTGGTCACAGCCTCCAGTATAGGCAGCAAGCTCCAGTAGTAATAAGGCAGCCAGCTCCCAAGTATATAGCCAGCCTGCCTCCTATAGTATAAAGCCAGAATGCCCCATGTAGTATACGCCAGCCGCCCCGTAGTATACAGCCAGCAGCCCCCGTATACAGCCACCCCTGTAATATACAGCCAGCACAGCCAGCCCCTGTAGTATAACCAGCCCACTCAGTCCCTTGTAGTATACATCCAGCCCCCGTAGTATACAGCCTGCCAAGCCAGCCCCCTGTGTATACAGCAAGCCCCAGTAGTATGCAGCCAGCCCAGCCTGCCCTGTAGTATACAGCCAGCCCAGCCTGCCCCCTGTAGTATACAGCCAGGGAGCAAAAAAAAACGTATATACTCACCCTCCGGCGGCCCCGATGCTCAGTGCGGCTCCTCTTCGGTCTTCTGTAACAGCCAGCAGAGACACGGGCATGCGCTCTGCCGGCAGGCGCATACTATGACACGGCCGCTGCTGACGTCATAGTATGAGCTGGCCGGCAGATAAAATGGCCGCGTCTATGGGCGTGACGAAGAACGAAGAGAGAAGAGGAGCTGCGGGGGAAGACAAAAGAGGAGCCTCGCCCACATGGGGAGACGCGCGCTGAGCATCAGGGCGCCGGAGGGTGAGTATATAAATTTTTTTTTCTATAGTTGAGGGTGAGGTTCTTCAGCACATTTTTTGAGGATATATACGGTAGGTATGGTGTCCCGTAGAAATATGACCCATAGAATAAAAAAAAAAAATGATTGTTAGGTATATGGTTAGGTTATAAATAAAATGGGGCAGTTGCAGGGTGCTCTTCCCTTCTGCGCCTGCTTGTGTGCACCCATAAAACAAGTAACGGCCACATGTGAGGGTCTCTGTACTCAGGAGAAATTGCATAACAAATTTTTTAGATGGGTTTCCCTTTTATCTTTTGGAAATATGTACATTTTAAGGCTAAATAAACGTGTAACTAACAGGGGGTGGGGTAACAAAATCTCAAGAGGTAACAATCTTCCCAAAACGCTGTTTTGTAGTTGAGGGTGTGTGTAGATTTGAAAATGGGGGTGAAAGTATATGGAAGGGCAGAGACTGGATTGTAGTTTTTTTAGGCGCTCCTGTCTCTCACTCAACCATTCACTCTCGCCGCCTGTCTCTCACTCAACCACTCACTCTCGCCGCCTGTCTCTCTGTTACTCACTCTCGCCACCTGTCTCTCTGTCACTGACTCTCGCCGCCTGTCTCTCTTTCACTCACTCTCCCCGTCTGTCTCTCTTTCACTCACTTTCCCAGTTTGTCTTTCTTTCACTCACTTTCCCAGTCTGTCTCTCAGTTACTCTACCCGTCTGTCTCTCAGTTACTCTACCAGTCTTGTCTCTCAGTTACTCTACCAGTCTTGTCTCTCAGTTACTTTCCCAGTCTGTCTCTCAGTTACTCTACCAGTCTGTCTCTCAGTTACTCTACCAGTCTGTCTCTCGGTTACTCTACCAGTCTTGCCTCTCAGTTACTCTACCAGTGTTGTCTCTCAGTTACTCTACTATCTGCCTCTCAGTTACTCTACCAGTGTTGTCTCTCAGTTACTCTACTAGTCTGTCTCTCAGGTACTCTTCCCGTCTGTCTCTCACTAACACTCACTGGCTGTCTCTCCATCACTCTTGCACTCTCCTGGTCTGTCTAACTCTCCCTGTTTGTCTCTCTGTCACTCCCTCTCCATGTCTGTCTCTCTGTAATTCACTCTCCCAATCTGTCTCCGTCTCATCTGCCCTTTGTTTCTCTGTACCTGACTGTCTCTATCCCAACCCATCTTACCTCACACATAACCTGTATTATACTCAATGCCTCTAGTAACCAATCAAAGCTCAGAGCTCATATTAATGACTTGTGGCAAAATAGAAGCTGAGCTGTGATTAACCAATGGCTCAGCAGACAATGGCTCCTGTATATGATGGTTATCATCTCACCTCACACCTAAGCTGTATTATACTCATTGCCTTTAGCAACCAATCAAAGCTCAGAGCTCATTTTAAAGACCTGTGGCAAAATAGAAGCTGAACTCTGATGGGTTGCTTATTGCCACAGCAGACAATGGCTCCTGTATATGGTGGTAATCATATTACCTCATATTACTTTACATCTTACCTCATACCTAAACTCCATTTTACTCATTGCCTATAGTAACCTATCAAAGCTCATAGCTCAGCTTCCAACTGCAACAGCAACATCATCAGACAAAGGCTTTTGTATATGATGGTTAATAAGTGGACTTGCAGTGGAAAGTGCAGGGTGAAAATTTCAGCTCACAACCTAGTCTATGACGTTCCCTGAGTAACATAGAGCGGCTGTGCAAAATTTGGTGACTGTAAACACGATGGTGCAGATTCCTTTAGTGGACATACATCGTACATGCATACATACATACACACACTCAGCTTTATATATTCGATTTTTGTCCTGATATGGACATAAATATATTTCCTTAGAAAATTGGTGAAATGTTCAATACTGTATTTTGGGTAAAGCATCTTATGCTCAGTTCCTTCTTCATTACATATCACTTTCCTTTACTTTTCTTTACTTTTGATTAGCATACCTCATTTGTAGATGTGCCATCATTAATTACAGTCACAAAAGGATAATTCTTCTTCCATTTTTCAAATTTACTGTAGTACATTTCATTGGTCTAAAAAGAAAAGAAAAAGTAATTAAAATGTTTATTCTGCTTAAATGCCTTGTGACACATTTATCAAGACATTTAACCCTTTCACCCTTATTGCAGCAAAGACTTACCGGTAACACCCGTGATCGATGCTAGTGCCGATCCTGGGTGTTAACCCGTACATTGCTGCCTGCAAAGCTGCCGACAGCTTCTTGCCAAGGGTCGTCGCTCCCCGTGACCTCATCAGGGAGCAACGATCCGTCACCATGACAGCCTCGGATCTTCCGAGGACCCGAGTTTGCAATGTGCCATACAGTAGTATGGCAGTATATGGTATGATCAATCTGACAACCTAGGGTTTAAGTACCCTAGGGAGTCTGAAAAATAGTAAAAGTAAAAATTAAAAAAAGTAAAAAAAAAATTTTAATTAAAAAAAAGTAAAAATTCAAATCACCCCCCTTTCCTTAGAACTGATATAAACAGGGTCGGACCTATGGGTAGGCAAAGTGGGCAATTGCCCATGGCCGCCTGAAATAGGAGTATCTCTTCTTTCAAATGAATCTTGAATTTTGTTTCTAGGTGCCAGGGATCCAAAAATATTCAGGTTTAAAGTGAGAATATCAGGTGCGATTTTTTTTATATAAAAATCACTCCCGATGGCAGTTTAACAGTTAATATCTCAGTATTTCTGAAACTTCTCTACAGGGAAAGCCATCTCTACAGGGAGAATTTGCGGCACACAGGAGCTGCTGCACCTCACAGTTAATGGAAATATTCACTTTATATGTTACTACATTTTGATAAGGAATAATATCAACTAATGTTCATGTTTTTAACCCCTTTTTATGCAGAACTACCTAAGAACACACTTTCTCTCTTATTGCCTTTTATTTTTTTTGCGAAAATTGACTGATACGATGAACATTCGATCCTCTTTGTCTAATGTCGCTATTATATATTAACGCTGCGACCCAGAGTATGGCCAAAAAGTTATATGTAACACCAAAAACACACACATGTTCTGGAATTATTTACACCTATGTTATGATGTTCTCACTCTCATTCTTACGAACCGTGGAGGATTCTGTTATTGTGCGGCTAATACAATGGCGCACATCTAAACGTGACTTTTATTATCTCATTAGCTTGGTTTATGGCCATATTGTTATTTATTTGGGTTACCACTGTGTAAGGGAGCAAACAATGATAGATCTGGGGCGGCACGGTGGCTGAGTGGGGCGGCACGGTGGCTGAGTGAGTAGCACATCTGCCTTGCAGCACTGGGGTCCTGGGTTCGAATCCCACCCAGGTCAACATCTGCAAAGAGTTTGTATGTTCTCTCCATGTTTGCGTGGGTTTCCTCCCACACTTCAAAAACATACTGTTAGGTTGTTTAGATTGTGAGCCCTATGGGGACAGGGACCAATTTGACATGCTTGTGCAGCGATGCGTAATCTGTGTGCGCTATATAAATAAAGAATTATTAATTATTATTATTATTATCTGTGTGACGCTCAGTGCAATTTTCTGCAAAAATGGTTTGGTGTCCCCTGTAGATTTAACGTTCCCTTTGCTGCATATTTTGGTGAATATACACATGTGGGGTCTGTATGATCTCCTCACATCTTGCTTCTTGTTTTAGGAAAGTATGTTCTCTTTGTATAAGTATTCTGGATTTGTACATATTTTAGTGAATTTGTAGTAATTTTAATGTTAATTGCTAAATGCATCGCCTGGTTGTCTGCTTTTTACTTTTTATTCTGTTTTATTGCTATATTTTGCAGGTTGTAACTGTCTTAAAATTTCTAGGTGAAAAGCAGATATCTAGTTATTACAGTTTTAGTGATGATATGATTATTTATTCATGTGAACCTATCAATATGAGGCATTTGTGAACTCTACACATGTCCATCTATTACATTTAGGAGATGTGTAGGTAAATATTTTCTGTTTAGAGCACATTTTTTGCCATCAAAGTCAAATTTTAAAATGTCAAAACATAAAATGCTTCAGTTTGAATCAAAATTGCATGAAGGTGCCTATATCTATAAACTCTTTAACCCGTTCACGACCCGTGACGTAATAGTACGGGTGGGCCGCGGGTGCATGGAGAGGGCTCACGCGCTGAGCCCTCTCCATAGCCGGTAAGTCTTTGCTGCATATTGCAGCACCGATCGCGCCGCCATCTTTTCGAGGATCGCCGCTCCCCGTGACGTCATCGGGGGGCGGCGATCCGTCGCCATGGTAACCTCGGGTCTCACAAAGACCCGAGGCTACTTCGGGTTAACCCATGCATTACAATGTGCTATCAGCACATTGTAATGTATGAGTAGTAAAATCCCCATATACTGCCGTACTGTAGTGTGGCAGTATATGATGGGATCGTGCAGACACCCTAGGGTTAAAGTACCCTAGGGAGTCTGAAAAGTACTAAAAATAAAAATAAAAAAAAGTTAAAAAAAAATTATAATAAAAAACCCTAAAAACTCAAATCACCCCCCTTTCCCTAGAACTGATATAAATATAAATAAACAGTAAAAATCATAAACACATCATTAGGTATCGCCGCGTCCGAAAATGCCCGATCTATCAAAATATGATAACGTTTTTTCACTGCGTTTAATCCCGTAACGGAAAATCGCGCCCAAAGTCGAAAATGGC
This sequence comes from Engystomops pustulosus, assembly GCA_019512145.1. Lineage (NCBI taxonomy): Eukaryota > Metazoa > Chordata > Amphibia > Anura > Leptodactylidae > Engystomops > Engystomops pustulosus. The sequence goes on from WNYA01000098.1 coordinate 195,752, forward strand.
ACTTTTTTTGTCATTTAAAAAAAATTCTAAAATTCTATAAAAAGTGATCACAAGGTCGAACAGTCATAAAATTGTAACATGTAACGTCACAAAATCCGCAAAAAACAACACCACCCACAGCTCAGTACACCAAAGTATAAAAAAGTTATTAGCGCCAGAAGATGGCAAAATCCCCCAAAAAATTTTTGTACAGGGGTTTAATTTTTTTAATGTATGAAAACATATAAAACCTATCACAATTTGGTATCCCGTAATCGCACAGACCCAAAGAATAAAGTAACATGTCATTTGGGGCGCACAGTAAAATCCGTAAGATCCAAGCCCACAAGCGGCACAAATGCGTTTTTTTTACCAATTTCACTGCATTTGGAATTTTTTTCCCCTTCCTATACACGGCATGGAATATCAATACCATCTCTAAGAAGTGCAATTTGTTACGCTGAAAATAAGCTGTCATACAGCTCTGTACTTGGAAAATAAAAAAGTTATGGATTTTTGATCATGGGGAGTAAAAATGAAAATGAAAAAACAAAAAAGGGCCAGGTCCTGAAAGGGTTAATGCAATTTTGAAAATGAGGCAAGTGTCTGCTTTCACAAAATATGTAGTTTGCTGCAGTTTACTTTAATTCTTTTTGCTGTAATTTCGATTTTATTTGTAAACGTCAAAATTGTAAAAATTGCTCTGGTCAAAATATCCAGAAATGCCTGGCAGAGAAAGTGTTAATACCACTTGGTTGAATTCCCGGGTGAAGATGCTTATCATCTACCTCCTGTCTTATATCTATCTGTTTAGTTATCTATCACCTATAATCTGACCATTTATATATCTCGCTTTTTCGTTATCTATTTTTCAATCAATCTTTTATTTCTCTTCTACTGTATTTATCTCTCATGTCCATCTACTGTATATATAATCTACTTTATAGTTCTGCATTTTTAGTTCTAGAAATCTCTATAATCAGTCATATTTATCTTTTCTAATAATAATAAAGACAATAAAAATAATTCCTTTATTTATATAGTACACACAGATTATGCAGCGCTGCACAGAGTTTGCCAGATCAGTCCCTGTCCCCAATGGGGTTCACAATCTATTCAACCTACTAGTAATTTTTTGCAGAGTGGGAGGAAACCGGAGGAAACCCACACAAACACAGAGAAAACATACAAACGCTTGGGCACAGCCTGAATTATTTTGAAAAACCTGCAAACTTTTGTTTGCTGTTGTTTCACAAAACTATGCCAGGTCAGACATGGTATGGTTTTGCCCGGCGGCTGCTTTTTCCAGCAGATACATCAAGAGGCATCAGAGTGCTGTCACTAGGGTTTTAATTCCACGACCAATTGCATATTTGTTTGTATAGAAACAGATGTAATCTGCAAACAACGCCGTTGTCTTGTATTGTGTAAATGCAAGACACTGGGTGCGGATTGTCAATCGCATGTGTTTTCATACAAACGAATATGCAATTGACTGCAGCCCAACCCAGTGCATTTTGAATGAGTTACAAAACACAATTAAAATGCTAACGTGTGACAATACCCCAAGTCTCTCCAGGTATCCAGCAGGACATGGGGGCATGGCCGATGAATATCCCCCCTAAATGGATTGCTGCTACCAATCACAGGTATTAACCTACAAAATGCCACTGTGAGCATTTAAAGGGAATGTAAGCAAATAAGCCTGAGGGGCTCCAGTCTTCAGTAACACCTGTGGAGGAGCCTGGAGCCCCTCAGGCTCATTTGCATACAGGATTTCATCCTGGTGGCCATATATTGCAATGCAGCTATATTGCACTAAATGGTAGGAACGAGAAGCCCTTACAGTCTACAAATACAGTAAAAAAAAAAGGTTGATCGGACCCCTCGTTTTCTTAATCTGTGGGGTCTCAGCACTGATCAGTAAGTTAGGCCCTGTTCTGTGGATAGGGCCTAACTTGTCTTCGTGGGAAAACCACATCTTTCTTTTGTACTAAAGATTTTAATTTTTTATATAAAAACTGAATAAAAGCTTTATAAATTTGGTGTCCTCGTGATCACACTTACCCAAGGAATTAAGGGGAGGTAAGACTTAGAGTATACAGTGAAAACCGTAAATACGTAGCCCACAAGAAAATGGTATAAGTACGTTTTTTTGTCAATTTTACTGCATTTGGATTTTTTCCCGCTTTCCAGTACACGGCATAGAATATTAAATACCATCACTCAGAGCAAACAAGCCTCATACAGCTCTGTACATGGAAATAACACAGTTATGGATTTTTAAAGACGGGGAGGTAAAAATGGAAAATCAAAGATGAAAATGGTCTGGCCTTTAACACTTTAAGGGTTAATATTCCGTGCAGTGTACTAGGAAGCTGGAGAAAAATTCCAAATGTGGTATAAATGACAAAAAAAGTTGGACTATTTTTATTACAGTCTCAGTTTTATAACTTTCACACACCTCTTACTTTTTTAAACTTTGATGTATGGAGCTGGAGAAGCTGACGTTTCCAGTGATATCAGTTTGTGAAGTGAAAAATCTTTTCATCACTTTTTATTCAAATGTTTGTGTGCATTGAAATGGTGATGAATCTGCATTTGGACAATACAAGACACCAGGTGCAGGTTACCGATTATATGCGTCTGCATAGAAGCGCATCCTGCCACCGTGCGCTTTGATTCCATTTCTAAACAGGGTCAGAGCGTTACGTGTGACATCACTCCTTATTCTACATCAATACTTACCTTTTTCTTGTGCTGGAAGCCATCATTGAGGGAGAGCAGCATCTATTCCTCCTCATCCCTCCTGAGTTCCCGCGCACATGAGGGCAGCCGGTGCTGTGTCAGGGGGATGACCCTCCAGCAGCAGCTGCTAGCTGATTGGTGGCCCCTGATGTCTGTCATAATCAAGAAGAAGGGGGCCCACTGTGACAACTAGGGGGCCCACATCCTCTGGTCTGTAATTAGTGACAGCTCACTGTCTGCTCCTCCAGTCAGGCAGCAGCAATGGATCAGGGGCCTTGTTCTCCTGCAGTGACTCAGGGGCTGAGGAGCTCAGTGCAGTGAGGAGTAAATGTCTTATTCCTTCCTCACTGCCCTAGCGCTGCTGTGGGAAGAGCAGCAGGGCCGGTTCTAGACAAAGTGGGGCCCTGGGCAAAACAAAAAGTGGGGCCCCAAAATAAAACTAATTTATGATCAGTCACAGTCAGCAAGAATACTTATATAAAGAAAATATACTTTCCTAAAACAGTAAGATGTGAGGAGATCATACAGACCCCACATGTATATATTCACCAAAATATGCAGCAAAGGGAACGTTAAATCCACAGGGCACTCCAAACTATTTTTGCAGAAAATTGCACTGAGCGTCACACAGATGTATCATTGTATGCTCCTTACACAATGGTAACCCAAATAAATAACTATATATCCATAAACCGAGCTAATGAGATAACAAAAGTCACATTTAGATGTGCGCCATTGTATTAGCTGCCAATAACAGAGACCTCCGCGCTTCATAGGTGTAAATAATGGAGGATGGTGGAAAATAAAAACTTTATTCCAGAACATGTGTGTGTTTTTGGTGTTACATATAACTTTATGGACATGTTCTGGGTCGCAGTGTTAATATATAACAGCGAAATTAGGCAAAGAGGATCGAATGTTCAGTCAATTTTCAAAAAAAAAAATCTATCACAAAATAAAAGGCAATAAGAGAGAAAGTGTGTTCTTAGATAGTTCTGCAAAGAGAAGTGTTAAAAACATGAATATTAGTTGATATTATCCCTTCTCAAAAAGTAGTAACATGTAAAGTGAATATTTCCATTATCTGTGAGGTGCAGCAGCCTCTGTGTGCAGCAAAATCTCCCTGTAGCCTGATGGCTAAGAATCTGGAGGGGGGGACACTTCAGAGGGCTGTATCTCTGGCTTTGAGACACATAGAACCTCACTTCTTTTTTCTATGAAAGAAGAGAGTCTCCTCCACTTTTATATGAATCTAAATTTGTGTTTCTAATTGTCAGGAAAACGGAGATATTAACTGTTAAACTGCCGTCGGGAGTGATTTTTATAAATAAAAATGGCACCTGATATTTTCGCTTTAAACCTGAATATCTTGGCATCTAAAGGATCCATGGCACCTAAAAACAAAATTCAAGATTCATTTGAAAGAAGAGATTCTGCCCTTTCAGGGGCCCTGGGCAATTGCCCACTTTGCCTACCCATAGCGCCGGCCCTGAAGAGCAGAGAACCTGTCTCTCCCTCCTGCAGGAAGTCGTCATCCCCCCTGTTTCCCCCCTCCTCCAGCCTCAGCTGAATGTGCCTGATCGCAGACACAGATAGGAGATGGTGCCTTATGATAAGGGCCCACCTGGGTTTTGACTGGTATCCCAGCAGGCCAGTCCGAGCCTGGATATAAACACATTAGGTATCGCCGTAAAATCCAAGCCCACAAGAAAATGGCACAAATGCATTTTTTCACCATTTTCAAAAAAATTTTGAACTTGCTTCCCAGTAGACGGCATGGAATATTAAGTACCATCTCTATGAAGTGCAATTTGTTACGCAGAAAACAAGCCATCACAGAGCTCTGTATGTGTAAGACTTCTGCTGGAGTGCCCAGGACTTCTCCTGGAGTGCCTGGGACCTCTCCTGAAGTGCCTGGGACTTTTGACCCCACAGCAGTTATGCCCCTCAGGTCCCTGATTTTACGGCCAGTCCGTACACAGAGACACGGCAGGGCTTTGACGAGTGGACTACTTTAAGTTTTTTTTTTGTGAGGAGCTAATTGGTTTGATGGTGTCCCAGACCAATCTCTATGCTGCACAATACATGGCCCAAAACCCCACTTCTTTTTATTCACAACCCCACAGGTGCAGCAGAGATGGAGAAGTATTGGGGCATAGTACTTCTTATGGGACTCGTCAAAAAGCCCTCTATCAGGCACTATTGGAGCACAGACACACTGTACCACACACCGATGTTCCGCATGGCGATGAGTAAGATGCGCTTTGAAGGTATCCATAGGTTTTTGCATTTTGCTGACAATTCTCAGTGCCCACCCAGAGATGACCCCAGTTATGATAGTCTAATATGGGCCGGACCTTATACAACCTATCTGAGTGCCCGATTTATGGAAGTGTATACTCCAAAGAGGCACATATCAGTGGACGAGTCCCTGGTACATTTCAAAGGGAGACCTTAATTCCGCCAGTACCTGCCTAATAAGAGGGCAAGGTATGGCGTGAAGATGTATAAGCTGGGTGAGAGTGCATCAGGGTACACTTTTAGGTTCAGGGTATATGAAGGGAAGGACTCTAGGATAGTGCCCCCTGAATGCCCCCCCTCCCCTTCCTGGGAGTAGCTGGAAAGATAGTTTGGGATGTGGTGTACCCACTTTTAAACCAGGGCTACCACCTCTACCTGGATAATTTTTATACTAGTACTACCCTGTTAAAGTGCCTCACTTCCAGACAAACTGCGGCATGCGGCAATGTTAGGAAAAATCAGAGAGGTCTTCCGAAGTCACTGCTAGGGGAAAAGCTCAGAAGGCACGAGAGCCGAGCACTAAGCAGCGACTCAGTATTGTGTGCTAGGTACAAGGACAACAGGGACACCACATACATGGGCACTCCAGTGCAGAAGCCCCCAAGCCGGACTGTAATTTGCATTGGAATAGGTACATGACAGCAATATAACGCCATGTGGAAGTCGAGGGTATGGTACAAGAAGCTGGCCATGCACATCATGAAAAAAAACAAACCATCTACCAGTGTAACACGTTCAATCGAGAAACCAGGGTTAGGTTAATGTTACACATGGCGTTTTTAGGTCGTTTTTAGTTAGTGCGTTTTAAGATCGTAAAAAAACGCATGCGTTTATGTCCATTTTTAATTGCGCAAATTCGGAAAACAACACCCTTATGCATGAAGGAGTGTTTCCGGATATACCACACGTGTCTGGATATATAATTTTACCCTGATGCACACAGCTCACACAGCTTATACATCATGCCGCATTCCGCACCTTCCATGCCCAGCCTGTAGATTATTGCCACATATGGGGTATTGCCGTACCCGGGAGAACCCGCATCATGATTTTTGGGGTGTTTATCTCCCATGGCAGGAGCTGGGCACAGGATGACATAATTGATAATTTGTACTATACTCTATTCATTATGCATCATCCTTGGGGTCCACCTGTGGGATTGAAATGCTATATCAATTCTTTGAGGTGTGCCCTTTCCAAAAATGGGGTCACTACTCGGGGGTTTCTATTGCACTGGTACCTCAGGGGCACCCCAACATCAGTCTAATGAAAAGGGTGTTCCAAAAGCTAAATTTTGCTTGTCCCTTCTCAGCCCTGCCATGTCCCCAGCCTGTAGACTATTGCCACACATGGGGTATTGCTATACGCGTAATAACCCGCAGAATGATTTTTGAGGTGTTCATCCACAGTTGCATGAGTTGGGCTGATTTAATTTGTCACTACAATTACACATTTGAGAAAACAATGCAATTTTTACACTGACCCATTCACTTTGTATTACATTTGTGCCAGCATCTCAGGGGTTAAAATGCTCATAAAACCCTATATCAATTCTTTGAGGTGTGCCCTTTCCAAAAATGGGGTCACTACACGGGGTTTCTATTGCACTGGTACCTCAGGGGCACCCCAACATCAGTCTAGTGAAAAGGGTGCTCCAAAAGCATAATCTTACTCCATTCCTTCTCGGCCCTGCTGTGTGCCTAGCCTGTCAATTATTGGCACATGTGTGTATTGCCATACTCGGGACAACCAGCAGATTGGTTTTTCTGGTGTTTGTCTAAAGTGGCATCGGTTGGGCACTAAAATGACATTTTAAAATGACGCATTTTTTACTCTGCACCACTTACTTTACTTTAGATTTTGGCATGCATGTTGGGAGTTTAAATGCTCACCACAACCTCAGATAAATTCTTTGAGGGGTCTAGTTTCCAAAATCGTGACATCTTTGGGGGTTTTCGATTGTACTGTTACTTCAGGGGCTCTTCAATTACACTGTGGCACCACAAAACATTTGCAGCCAAATTGGCCTTCCAAAAATGCAATAGTATGAACTCTGTTCTGGACATCGCTGTGCGACAAAGCAGCAGTTGACATCCACATGTCTGGTATTGCCGTACTCGGAAAAAGCAGGGCAAAAATTGAAATTTCAGAATTTCAAATCCATATTTGTTTGCTTATGGAAAAATAATAAAAGATTTAACAGACTTCTTAAATGCAGATCTGAATAGGTTGAGATGTTAGGTTCATAAAATGCTTTTACTTGTGGGGGTAAATAGTACATAAGCCTTTATAAGGCACTTCTAAACTGAATTGATCACCAAAAATTTCACATTTGTCAAATTTTAAGAAAATCTGAAAAGTTGCTACTAAAACTTCTCACATCTGTAAAAAATGGATGCGTAAAAACAAATAATGGAAATAAAAAGCAGACCAATGGCAACAGGTTTCTACCAAAAAAATTAGTGGTGTGATTTTTCGTCTAAAAAGTATAACATTTGAAACTTTGAAAATTGTAATTTTTTTAAAATTTCTCCTAAATTTGTGAATTTTTACACCACAAAAAAGTAGTAGATCACTGAAATGTCACTAATAACATAAACTACAATGTCTCACAAGCAATCAATCTCAAAATCCCAGGGATATCTTAAAGCGTTGAAAAGTTATTACCACAGGAAGAGGAACTGTTCAAAAAAAAGGACTGAGCAGGCTGCGTCCTTAAGGGGTTAAGGAGCTGCTGTATATGTAGGGATACCATACCTATAAGAGTTTCCGTGTCAAAAGGACCACTTTGTAGGAAAAAGTTTAGAGAAGTAACACATTTTTATGCCCTTGTATTTTTTAAAGGGAACCATCACCACATTTTTCACAAATACACTAGTGACAGGTTCCCATAGAGTCCTACTAAAAAACGGACACTTTCTTTTTAGTTAAAAATTGTTTCTTTTACATGCCCATAAATCAACTTTACATGGCGTCAGTGGGGACATGTCCTGCTCAACCAACCCCTCCCATCCAGACCTCCACAACGTCTACCCCATGTATGTATCTGATCATGCAGTATCATGGCATGATCACAGAGTGTGATTTCACATCAGGACAGTTTCAAGGTACTTTGCAGTAGAGGGCGGATCTCATAAAAGTGTTCCCATAGGTATGGACTATAGTATATACAACAGTATTCCACTAAATTAGCGTAAACATTATTCTCCCTGAATTTATTCTAACATATACAGTGTCCCCCTTTTAAATAAAATGCACAGCGTCTTTCAAATTATAATATCGTGCCTGTCATGATTTATTAGATATGCGGTGCCCCCTCCATTAGTTATATACTGCCCCCAGGGGTGAACTAAGCATTTCTGCTGCCTAAGGTAAAAATTGGAAAAAAAAAAAAAAAATCCACACTTGACATCACACAATAAACAGTGCCTGACTCAGCCCAGTGTCCTGTTCCAAAGACTGACCATAGTGCCAGGGATGAGACTTGATAGGTATATCATGGGGTTAATGAAGCTAAAATCAAAAATATAAATTCTAGCTCTCACATATTCTGATTTGTCTACTAGCTACACCTACGAAGGTCAATAGGCAGACTCAACAATAAGGGATTAGACGTCCGGCAGTATCAATAATGACCAAATTGTTCCTCATATCAAGGGAAATATCATTACACCTAATGATGACGCATATGTATTGTGATAAGTGTGTGATTGGTACACATGTATTTTATGAATAATGAAGTAATCTGATGATCACGCCTGTTCTAAAAAAGTATAAATGTCTTAGGACGGCTGACTCATTCTGAATCATAACTTACACTAACATTTTGATCCAATGGGTGTCATTTACTAAGGGCCCGATTCGCGGTTTCCTGACGTGTTACCCGAATATTTCCGATTTGCGCCGACTTTCCCTGTATTGCCCCGGGATTTTGGCGCACGCAATCGGATTTTGGCGCATCAGCGCTGGCATGCACGCGACGGAAATCGGAAAGCGAGCGAAAACCCAACGGATTCGGAAAAACCGCCGCATTTAAAACAAAAAAAGTGTAGCTTGGGACGCGCTTACCTTCACTTGGTCCTGCCCCGTGAATTCCAGTGCGGAACGATGCTTTTCAGTGCAGCAGCGCCACCTGGTGGACGGCAGAGGTACTACCTTAGTGAATTCCAGCCGGACCCGAATTCACCGCAGAGAACGCAGTACCTGAAGTACCTGAGATGGGAGAGGTCATATCTATCCTCAAAAGGGGGATTGATAGGCATATCATGGGGTTAATGAAGCTTAAATCAAAAATATAATTTCTAGCTCTCACATATTCTGATTTCTCTACTAGCTACACCTAGGCAGAATCAACAATAAGGGATTAGACGCCCGGCAGTATCAATAATGACAGAATTGTTCCTCTGTGAAAAGTCAATAAAAAGTAAAACATATCAAGGGAAAATATTGTTACACCTAATGATGACACATATGCATTGTAATAAGTGTGTGATTGGTACGCATGTATTTTATGAACAATGAAGTACGCTGATGATCACGCCTGTTCTAAAAAGTATAAATGTCTTGGGACGGCTGAATAAAGGTGTGCTTATTACCCAGAATCATTTGCATCATTTTGCTTAAGCATCTTTTTCTCAATTAGAAAACCCTCCACTATATCATCAATTGCATCAAAGTGATATATAATACGAAGAGTTGATGCTTTCCCCCAAAACAGCATCACCAAACTGTGGCCCCTGTTTCCACATTGATAACACCACTTATCAGTATGATGCAAGGAGTCACATCTCGGCACTGTGCTTGGTCCGTGGAATCTGGAAACCACACAGTCTGATCCGTATGGTCATGTGCCATAGGCCTGCGTATTCCCTTGAATGCTGTAGCACTACTGCTACCAATTGTCCTGTTCCCGAGTTTTAAGCACCAACATAAAAGTGTTAGAGGGATATAATTCACTCGGCTTTAAAGCCTCCAGCAAAACACCGCCACATTCGGAAAAAACTACTTGCCAAGTCAAAGGAGTTGCTGGGACATATAGCAAAAATTATGTGACTGCAATAGTACATCTGCGTGTATGTACCACTGTGTGTATGGGATCAATCCTATATACTTCAATGTGCTGCGGATTTGCACTGCAAATCTCTGTGTATTACATTATATGTGAATGCAGCCTGAGCCAATGAACATGTGATCTGCAGAATTTGACATATATTTGACCTCTTACCAACATGGACATACTATTACGTCACATGCCATCTGTGGGGGTATGGAGAGGGCTCAAGGGATGAGCCCTTTCCATACAAGGTGGGCCCTCTCCATTACCCCCTTTCCCTAGAAAACTTATAAACATGTTTGGTATCTATCAAAATATAATAACGGTTGTTCCCAGCTTTGTACCATGTAATGGAAAATGGTGCCCAGAGTAAAAAATACAACTTTTTTGCCATTTTGAAAAATAGAAAAAATTCTTCAAAAAGTGATCAAAAAGCCATACAGTGCTAATAATGATAGCAGTATAATAAAGTTATTAGAAGATGACAAAATGAAGAATTTCTTTTTTTGTACAGGAGTTTTTTTTGTACAGAAAACATTATAAAACCTATACAAATTTGGTATCCACCAACCCAAAGAATGAAGTAGACATGTCATTTGAATAACTGGACTTTCGGGCATGGAGGTAATTTCCGGTACCTGTTACGCAATCCATCAGGACAGATTGCTACTGTGTTCCGCTCTCCAGTGTGTACCCTATGCCCAGTTCCCTTGCTGGCGGCCGAATATCACACTCTGAGTGGTAGCAATCCTAGGCATAGCATAGGTCCCTCTAAGGTCTCTTCAGCTACGGATAAGCTGAAAGAATTTGCCTGTGGCTCCAATTAGCATGGCGCTTGTGCAGGGTCCAACTCTGAACGATCCTCAGCAGCAGTATCCCCTGCATCAGCCTCCTCTGTTGAGACCTCTGCAGAAGCGCTGCCTACTCTCAAGGATGTGTCACAACAACTCCTGACAGCAATACTAGAAACCAAGACCTATCTGACCACTAAGATGAAGTGTGGGTTGATGTAAGTCTGCTCCGTCACGACCTCCAAAACCTCCGAGGGAGCGTAACCCATGCTGAAACCCACATCTTTGACCTGGATGACAGAACAGCAGATGTTATAATCCAAACAAAACAAGAAAAAGGTGGGATGTTCCTGATATTCTTAGAGAACTTTCACAAAAGGTTGAGTTTTGGAGCCAAAGAGAGATGACCTAGAGAACAGGACCCAGCTAAATAATCTGTGCATTGTGGGAATCTCTGAGAGGGCCGAAGGCCAAAGACCAGCTGGATTTGTGGAGCTATGGTTCAGCTCTTCCAGATGCCCCATACTCCTCGGCATATGCAGTGGAACATGCTCATAGGGTTCATGCCAAAGCTCCCCTGCCCAATGCCCCACCAAGGCCACTCTTAACCCGACTGCTGAATTGTAAGGATCAGGACACTACAGTATGCAGTATGTCAGACAGGCAGGAGAGCTGCGATTGGAAAATACTACAGTCCTGATATTTCCAGACTTCTCTCCTGAATTGCAGCGACCAAGAGCATCCTCCGTGCAGGTCAAGCAGGAAGGTAAGAGAAAGAAATATTGTTTACTCCATGGCTTATCCAGCTAGGCTGTGGGTCATAGATGGTGACCGGTCGATCTTCTTCTCTACTCCTGCAGAGGTGGATGAGTGGCTGGCTCGCAACTGCCGCTCGCCTAGGTGTTAATACCCTGCAATCTTCATTTTTATCTACTAGGAATTTGGTACTTTGCTAGTCCGGGACATTATGGGTTGGGTGCGATATACAAATCCTTAAAAAGTGATCCTGTTGTGTTTCTTCAGAGGGACAGATTTTCCTCCAACTGTGCAAGTAGCTGAATGTATCGGCAGGCTCGTTTTGTGAATTGACCCACAGCAAACGTCATCCCATAATTATCTTCTTTAGCCACTTAACTGAGCTGGTTTGTTTTTTTCCTCGTTGGGAATGTTTTTTGTGGATGGTTGAATGGGAAGGAGGTAGGGGAACATGCAGCAACACGGTTATTACTGCTATGCTCTGATATTTTTTTTGCTCTGTTTATTTTTTTTAATGTGGAGCCTATATCCGGGCAGTTCTGTATTAATGTCCAACCTGGACATTACCTGTTTTACCAGGGCCTGGGGACTCCTGGTAAAAGAAGGGCAGTCTTTTCCCACAGTGGTAAAGGAAAAGGTAGCTAGAAGGCTTTTCTTCAATAAACAGTTATATTTTGAAGCAGGAAGTCATTCAGGTAGACTGTTAGCTTGGATAGTGAAGAAGGCTTCCTCCTCTCCCTCGTTATTACACATTAAATCCACAGCAGGCCCAACAATTGCAATTTTCTGCCTTCTATAGGGAGCTTTATACATCTAAATTCTCCCATACAACTACTGAACTAGCAGAATATTTGGATGAGTTCACTTTTCCCGGCCTCTCCCCCGAGAGCATTCAATTACTAGAGGCCCCCATAACCGAAGAGGAGATCTCTGAAACTCTTCAATCAATGTTCAAGGGTAAGGCGTCGGGCCCGGATGGTCTCCCTTTAGAGGTCTACCTACAATATTTAACATCTCTTACGTCCCACCTACTGGCCATGTATGAGGTGGCATTTGATAGTGGCTGCTGTTGTGTTTCTTCAGAGGGACAGATTTTCCTCCAACTGTGCAAGTAGCTGAATGTATCGGCAGGCTCGTTTTGTGAATTGACCCACAGCAAACGTCATCCCATAATTATCTTCTTTAGCTACTTAACTGAGCTGGTTTGTTTTTTTCCTCGTTGGGAATGTTTTTTGTGGATGGTTGAATGGGAAGGAGGTAGGGGAACATGCAGCAACACGGTTATTACTGCTATGCTCTGATATTTTTTTTGCTCTGTTTATTTTTTTTAATGTGGAGCCTATATCCGGGCAGTTCTGTATTAATGTCCAACCTGGACATGACCTGTTTTACCAGGGCCTGGGGACTCCTGGTAAAAGAAGGGCAGTCTTTTCCCACAGTGGTAAAGGAAAAGGTAGCTAGAAGGCTTTTCTTCAAAAAACAGTTATATTTTGAAGCAGGAAGTCATTCAGGTAGACTGTTAGCTTGGATAGTGAAGAAGGCTTCCTCCTCTCCCTCGTTATTACACATTAAATCCACAGCAGGCCCAACAATTGCAATTTGCTGCCTTCTATAGGGAGCTATATACATCTAAATTCTCCCATACAACTACTGAACTAGCAGAATATTTGGATGAGTTCACTTTTCCCGGCCTCTCCCCCGAGAGCATTCAATTACTAGAGGCCCCCATAACCGAAGAGGAGATCTCTGAAACTCTTCAATCAATGTTCAAGGGTAAGGCGTCGGGCCCGGATGGTCTCCCTTTAGAGGTCTACCTACAATATTTAACATCTCTTACGTCCCACCTACTGGCCATGTATGAGGTGGCATTTGATAGTGGCTGCCTGCAGCCCACTCTTAAGGATGCCACTATTGTAGTGTTACTGAAGCCAGGAAAGAACCCAGAGGAGTGTGGCTTGTATAGGCCCATCTCGCTCATCAATAATGATTAAAAGTAATAAAGTATTAACTAAAATTCTGGCCAATCGCTTAAGTAGAGTAATAACCCAAATTATACTTTCATATCAGGTGTCTATACTGTACAGCTCCCCCACTGCCAAGGTGCTTGTGAATGGTATGCTCTCCCCCTCCTTTCGCCTCCATAGAGGTACCAAGCACGGGTGTCCCCTTTCACTGCTACTGTTCGCAATTGCAAAGGAGCCCCTAGCCATCCGGATTTGCCTCAATGCCGCTCTTCAGGGGCTACACGTGGGAGCACAGGAAAATAATATTAGCCATTATGCTAATATTATTAGCGTTATACATGGCTAACCCTTCTGCTATTCTTCTGCCATCTCAATTATAAATAGGTTTGGAGTCTTTTCTGGCCTCTTCATTAATTTGGATAAGTCCTTTCTTATGCCACAACGTGGGAGGGCTATGAGTGGGGCTCTGAGCTCTGCATCCTACATATAGTGGAAGGATTTCAATACCTGTGGGTCCATATTGTACTAGATATTTCTCCCTCTTTTTCCTATAATATTGCCTCAAAGATAAGGTAAATACTTGGAAGCTCCCGTCTGTGTCTGTAGCGGAGCATATAAATTTACTTAAAAGTATTGTACACCCTATAGCATGCAGATATCCCAGTGCCAAGATGTTTTTTTTGCTCAGCTGGACTATTTGTTTACCTCTTTTATTTGGTAGAGTGGTTGTGCGAAGCTACATTTGTCCAGTTTGTGGGGCCCAAAGCAAAGGCAGGGACAAGTCTACTGTACCCCTTCCTGTATTATCCTCTGCCTATGTTCCCTGGGGCCTGTATTCGAGCCTGTTGATTATAAGCCTAACTATCTTCTCCCGCTGTATAGGCTAGACAGACAGGTCTGGTCTCATGCTAAGAAACTGTCAGCTACACTGCGAAACCTCATCCAGAACCCCCTCTGTTCCCACCCAGGGTTGCTTCACTTTGCAGATCTGCAAGATGGTTCATACTGGACTGCCAAGGGCCTAGTGAACATTTCTCAACTTCTTTAGGAGGATGGAGAAGCTCTCTTTGTGGAGGCATTTAGAAACTTTAGATTTTTTTTGGAAAATACATTCATTTAGGCCAAAACTGACAGTTTCATAATTAAATGATAAAATGCTCTGACAAGTTTGATTCCCAATATCTCCAGAGTCTAGTGATACCCCATCTGTGGTGGTACACTGCTGTATGGGCACACGGCCAGGCATGGAATGGAAGCAGCGCCATTCAGAGTAGATTTGTATGGTCGCATTCAAATTTTAATCGGTAATGCAAACATATGAGGCTTATTATTATTACGGGGTGAGATAAAATGTATAGATAATTTATTTTAGACATCTATAGCTTATTCATGAGATTTTATTAACTATTCCAAGGGGGATACAAACAAAATTATCAATTTTTATTTTTAGATTTTTAACTTTTTTTCCTGCTTGCCAAAACATAAAAATAATATTTTATGTGTATTCTCTGGTTCACTACGATTACGGTGATACCTCATTTATATCGTTTTTCTTATTTTTGCTATATTTTACTGAGCATATTCATTAGGCACGGCACCCGACTGTAGAGGGAGAAGGTGGCGAAGAACATGTCTCTTGCACAGGAGATTAGCGATTTGGAGTCCCGCCATAAATCCTCTTTGGCTCCTGACCTCCTGGTGCAACTTACAGGGAAGAGGGAGAAGTTGAGGGGCCTCCTTGACCAGGCCCATCTCCACTATAGAACTCTATTTTCCTGCTGCCTGTGCGAATATGCCGACAAATGTGGGAGGCCACAAGCGAGGCTCCTACATCCGCGCAGTGGAGCAACATTCATGCCCAAAATAAAAACCACTAACGGGGGACTCACACATAACCTACGGGAAATTGTGGAGGTTTTTCGCAGCTACTATGACGAGTTATATAACAAACGACCACAGAGGGGGCCCTTTTAGATTGCATGCAAAATTATATTTCTCATACAGCACTACCGGTTATCACTAGTGAATCTACTGAATCCTTGGAGCAACCTATAGAAGAGGGAGAGATGCATCATGCAATCAGGGAAACCACATCGGGCAAAAGTCTTCGGCCAGACGGGTTCACGCCTGCTTTTTATTCTTATGAGAGAATCCCTCACCCCAATTCTCACCAGGGTGTTTAATTCTATATCTGCTGGCACCCCCTTTGCCCCTCAGTCATTGGAGGCACATATAAGTGTATTGCCAAAACCAGGCAAAGACCCTACGGTGCCTGGTAGCTATAGACCCATATCTTTGATAAACGTGGACATCAAACTATGCAACACCAAAATACTGGCCAACAGATTAGGCTCATTTCTGCCATCAGTAATACATAATGACCAAGTCGGCTTTGTGCCTGGGCGTGAAGTGCGGGACAATCTCAACAAAACGGCTTTGCTGATCTCTTGGGCCAAAGCATCTAAAACCCCACTATGCCTCCTGTCTATCGATGCGGAGAAGGCATTCGATAGGGTCCATTGGGGGTTCATGAATGAGGCATTAAAGCAAATGGGACTAGGACCGAGCTTTGTGTGCAAAGTAGCAGCTCTTTATACCAGTCCATCAGCCAACGTTCGGGTTAATGGCTCCCTTTCTGATCCTCTGTTAATTAACAATGGCACTAGACAGGGATGCCCATTATCCCCTATGTTGTACGCCATCATGATGGAGCATTTGGCCGTCCATCCATGGAGCATGCGTGGGGGACACCCATTACAAGGCGGCTCTATACGCCGACGATTTATTATTATACATCTCACAACCGTGTACCACTGTCCCCTCCCTACTCCATGAGTTTGAAAGCTACGGTCACTTGAGTAATTTCAAGATAAATTACACCAAATCAGAGGCACTAAATATTTCTCTACCACCAGAAGAGGCAAAGCATGTGGCAGATAGCTTCCCATTCCGATGGCATACTGACCACATCACATATTTGTGCCTACAGATCTCCCCCTCCTCTGATGAGATATATGCACTCAACTATGCCCCCCTATTGGAGAGCACTCTGAGAGATCTTAATGATAAAAAGAGGTTGTCCTGGTTTGGAAGGATAAACGAGCTCAAAATGGATATTCTTCCTCGTTTTTTGTATCTCTTTCAGGGCGCCCCAATAGCTCCTCCTCCGTCCTTTTTTAAGAAGTTGCAATCAGCGATGACACGGTTTGTATGGGGAACCAGCAGACCTAGGATAGGGTGGCAGGTACTCACTAGGCCTAAATCGGCCGGGGGTGCAGGTCTTCCAAGACTGTTACTCTCCAACGCCTTTTAGATTGGCAATTTCACTCTAAGACAAAGCCTTAGAACAGGAATTCTCCTCTGTCCCAGTGGGATACCTTCCCTGGATAGGTAAACATGTACTCCTATCCCTAGCAAAACATGCAAGGTTTCCTCGTGTATCAATTGAAGCCTGGCAAAAAATTATGCACAAAGGCCTCTTGTCTCGTAATCGTGGCCCTCTCACACCACTTCTCCACAACCCCGCTTTTGCTCCGGGAAAGGACAATGATTCCTTCTTACTCTGGTAATATGCAGATGACCCTCGTTTGGTTAGCATAGTTGAAAACGGCACCCTACCCACATTCGAGGCCCTGCAGCACAAATGCCCGGATGCTCCGTTGTCCTGGTTCGAGTACATTCAACTGCGGTCGTTTGTTGACAGCGAACAGGCTGCATTCGACTCTAGTAAGACGCCTTTCGAGGACCTTCTTAGCTCGCAGTCCCCCCAGCCCCACGCTATCTCTTAAATTTATTCCTTATTGCAGTTGGAGAGATTCACAGACGACTCGGGATATGTCGGCAGGTGGGAGCAGGAGCTTGATACAGAGCTCACCCCCAAGATATAGAAAAGATGTATACCTTTACGCATAAACTCTCTATTGCGTGCGCCGCACAAGAAAAAAATTACAAAATATCGGGTGTATGAGACGCTGCATAGGTACTATCCTAGTGTTCCAGATGTCTGCTGGCGCTGTTGGGCTGCTGGTGGATCCATGCTTCATATATGGTGGGAGTGTTATAAGATTAAGCCCTTCTGGGAGAGAGTGTCCAGTACCTATGCCGTGGTCACCAAACGCACGGTCACTTTCACTCCTAAGATAGGCCTGCTGTCCATTCTTCCGGGAACCTTTTGTCCCCAAAAGAAGGGGCTCCTACGCTTTTTTCTAACTGCAACTCGTTTGGTTATCCCATGTTATTGGAGGTCTCCCCATACCCCACCATTTGCTGACTGGGTACGGGAGATGAGCCACATATGCCACATGGAGGAACTTACCGCAGAAGTTAATCAGACAACACGTGTACCTCCCTGCGCCGGCTATAAAGTTTAAAAAGTGTTTTAAACCGCGATACAGCGGTTTAAAACACTAACAAAAATAAGCTCCGGCACCAGCTCACCCTGAGCTGGGGCTCGGTGTTTTCTTCTTAAACCTGCCATTTCAAGTGGTAGGTTTCCTTTAAGAGAAAATTCCTGCCGAAACTCAGGCTTGACCTGTATATGAATGGGGCATATACCATTCTGCACTAGTCGCCGGCCTGGCGAAAAATGTACTCCATGAAATTACTTTCCGGTGCCCAGAGACTAATTTGCCACCTTAAAATATTTTATGTCTGTTTTTTTCAATAAAGCTTCAGGTCTATTATTAAAACACCATCATTGACATAGGGCGCTCCGGGAGCTTCTATTTATGCATGCCTTCTGCATGCTGTGTACGCTTCCCACGTGATCGGATTGTGGCGCATCTGCACCGGCATGCACAAGACGGAAATCAGGGGGTGTGGCGGATTTGGAAAAATCGCCGTATTTAAAAAAAAAAGTGTTGCTTGACACGCACTTACCTGCACCCAGCCAAGCTTGGTGAACTCCGGCGGACCTTGGCGGACTTCAGTGCACCAGCGCACCAGTGCACTACCTTAGTGAATCGCCGGAAGACACGAGTCAGCGTCAGAGAACCCGCCGCTGGATCGCGAATGGACCGGGTAAGTATATCTACCCCAATGTATCCAATACACAAACCTCTGGCTGTGAGATGTGAGGTCAAAAGACTGTCAGATGTCATCCTCACAGATCATTTGAGCATGTTTGCTAGGCAGGAAGTAGATACAGTGTATTTAAGCAACTGTGTTCTCTAAAGACAGTCATATATAAAACTCAGGTGTCTGACAACCTGAGATGTCAGTCAGGTGTCAGTGTTAGGTATCAAATAATCAATTTATCCAAATGATCTAAGACTCAGACTTCTATGTCCAAAAATTAACACTGTAGAGTTGAATCCAGTGAACTGTGTCAAGAGGAGCTAGAATTGAATATTAATTTATTGTGTGCTCTTGTACAAAGCCCATGATGCATCATGGCACACACCACATGTAAATTCTGTGTGAATATTTTGTATAAAGGTCTTTTCAATTAAAAAAAAAAGTGCTGTAAATGCTTTGTGTGAATCTTAATTTATTGTATATTGTGTTTTGCTCTGTATACGTTGTATGTGTGCTATTGTAAATATTGTGTAAATGATTGTAATGTGTTTATGCTCTTTTAACCCCTTAAGGACAGCCATTTTTAAGGCTCAGCCCCATTTTTTGGATTCTGACATGTGTCGCTTTATATGGTTATAACTTTATTACATTTTTAACAATTAAGTAATACAAATCATAAACAGAGCATGTCTATGACACTATAACCACACATGGATCAAGGGAGGGGGGTCAGCGCTAAGGGAGTAACATCAGGTTTATAGAACAGTGCGGTATTCAAAAGCAAGAAAAAAAGGATCGGTATACATGTACCATATGCGAAGTTCATGCATCGCTTACTCTGCGGATATAAACAGGTCCCTCTACAATATACAAAGAACAATAGTAAGAAAAAAAAAAGAGTGTATAAAAGAAACAAGAAAAAGAATAAATGAAATCTTATAACAGGAAAAAATTATGGGGTATCCTGGGTGATCCAGTATGAGTCCCAAGGGTCCCATACAAGGTGGAATTTATCTGCCTTATTTTGGAGGGTAGCTGATAAATGTTCCATAGACTTGACTTCCTTTATGTGAGCATATAGTTTGTACCGGGAAGGGGGGGTAACCTTTCTCCAATACTTAGCAATAAGGCATTTTGCAGCTGTAAGTATGTTTAAAACCAATATAAGAGTGTGCTTCCTAAGAGGCTGTGGGAAAATGTTTAGTATATAGGTTTTTCGACATAATGGGAAGTCTAGCGGGAGAACCTGGGAGAGATTCCATTATACTTGACTCCAGAAAGGTGTGAGCAAGGGACAGTCCCAGAAGATATGATATAAATCGGCTTGGGGTCTATCGCACCTCTAGCAGGTATGAGGAAGGGTAGGGTTAAGAGTGTGCAATAGTTGAGGAGTGTGATATCAGTGCATAAATATTTTGTACTGGTTTTCTTTGATTATGACACATGTTACTGACTTTGCTGCACGTCTCCAAACAAGAAGCCAAAGTACATCGGATATTGTTTCCCCTATATAAGTATCCCATTCAGACATGTAGTGGTGTCTCGGTAGCTGATCAGGCATTGGGTCAGTTAGGATAGCATATAACGAGGAGATAAGTCCAGAAGTTGACGAGTTAAGCTTACATAGTCGCTCAAAGGAGGTTGGTATTGAGACCCAGTCTGACTGAAACAGGGAGTTTATGTAGTGTTTGATCTGCAGGTACTGAAAGAGGGAAGAAGGGGGGAGGCTGTGTTTGGCCTGGAGATCAGGAAAGGGTATCAGAGTTTGCATTATGGGATCCACCAGGTCAGCGATGTGGAAGAGGCCAGCACGGTGCCAGGCCGCGGAACCAGCTGCAGTCAGGCCACCGGTAACTTGGGATGAAACAAAAAGGAAGTCATCGCCTAGTTGGTGGAGGCCAAAGAAAAACATTTGTTACAGAGTCGCCAAATGTCTCTAGTCAGAGCCATTGGGCCCAAAAGGGCTGAGGATGGAGGAGAGTGGGGATCATTCCAGAGGAGGGAGTTAGGGTGCGCCAGCGCAAGCCACAGCTTCTCCACATCCATCCATTTAGAGTAAGCCGGTAACGTGGACCACGCCGTTGGGCAGCTCTGTAGTAATAAATAAGGTTGGGAAGGGAGAGACCTCCCTTGGCTTTAGGGGCTAAAAGGATACCTTTAGCAATTCGGTGCCGTTTATTAGCCCAAATAAACTTCAAGATGGAAACCTGCAGGCAGCGAAGGTCATTGAGCGGGACTGGGACAGGGAGGGTCTCAAAGAGATAGAGTAGTTTAGGTAAGATGGTAATTTAAATGGCTGAAATGCGACCCAATAATGAGAGAGGGAGTGTGGACAATTTGGAGAGCAGTAAGGATATGTTCGCATATAGGGGGGGGGGGGGGGTTTACCGATACAGGGTTTTATATGTGGAGGATAATTGAGTGTCCAAGTATCCAATGGACTCCGTACACCACTTATAGGGATAGTTGGTTTTAAATAGAGCAATTTGTTCTGGTGGGAATTGTATGGGAAGGGCTTCCATTTTGGCATTTTTAACCTTGTACCCCGAGAGATGACCAAAATCTGTAAGAAGGGAATCAAGGGCTGGGAGTATAACGTGGGGTCGGGTTAATGTCGGGAGGACATCGCCCGCAAACAGAGTAATTTTAAACTCTTTGTCTCAGACTTTATAACCGCTAATGTCAGGGTGGAGGTGGATAGCTGCGGCGAGGGGCTCTATACTTAGCAGAGGGAGAGGGAATAGCGGACACCCCTGCCTGGTTCCGTTCAGCAGGGAAAAAGGGGGCCAAGAGACGTCGGGGAGTGACACTGTTGCCGATGTGGTGTCATAGAGACCTCGGATCGTCGCTAGGAAGGGTCCACGCAACCCAAACTGCTCCAAAGTAGCAAACATAAAAGGCCATCCGAGGCGATCAAAGGCCTTTTCCGCATCGAGACTTAAAAGCAGGAGAGAGTCACCCAGCCTATCTTCTGCATCAATCAGGTCAATGACCCTATGGGTATTATCCCCTCCTTGCCGACATGGAGTGAAACCCAACTGGTCTTTATGGATCAGGGAGGGAAGCCAATAGTTAAGCCGAGTCGCCAGGACTTTGGCAAAGAGTTTGAGATCAGAATTTAGCAGGGCTATTGGCCTATAGTTCTTACAATCTAGGGGGCCTTTACCTGGCTTAGGAATGAGAGTTAGGAAGGAGTGGGTCATGGTTGGTGGGATGGGCTGACCATCAAGAAAGGAGTTGAACAGAGTGACTAGCCTAGGGACTAGAGTAGGGGCAAAAGTCCTATAATAACTGTAGGAAAACCCATCTGGGCCTGGAGATTTACCACCCGGTAGGTCTTTAATCAAGATAGCCACTTCTTCCTCAGTTATTGGCTCATTAGGACATAACTGCCTGAGAGGAGAGAGATGGAAGGTTATATGAGTCTAAAAAGGAGTGCAAGCACTCCACTCTAGCAAGCGGATCAGTCAGGCAAGGAGTAAAGCTTGGCATAGTAGTCCTCAAAGATATTATATATCTGTCGTGGGTCGTACCGTCAGGAAGGCGTAGAGCATGCGGTGTGTTCAAACAAGTGTCGCCCCGCAGCTGGGTAGCTAATAAGGTAAGTGGCTTATTTCTCCATGCATAGTATCATTGTCTAGTATATAAAATTGATTTATCCGCCCTGAACATCTCTAATTTGCGCTCTGGTGTTAAGTTTTCTAAGTGTGCGCTTATTGGGAGTTCTAGTCATGGCAGACTCTAGGCGGCTCAGGGTGGCCTGTAGGTCAGTCAATTGTCTCATAGAGTCCCTCTTTAAGTGGGAGCCAAGAGAGATACAGTGGCCACGCATTACACGCATTACACGCATGACCACAACAGACACATAAAAACATAGATACAATCAAACAAAAATCAATCAAAAGTATCTCAGAACAGAAACGATCAAAAGATCAATATCACTATCTAATACACCGTATCAACGGTAAAGAATAAGATCCCTAAGCACCTAAAGTGGCGCAGGTAGATACCAGTTGGAACCTACCCAGCTATCCACCACGTCTACCAGCTACGGGCAATGTAAGAAAATTAAAACAGAAGTAAATCATGAAAAACAACACATTTTAAAAACATCAAGCCAGTATGGGGGTACCAATCCTAATCCGGAAAGTAGGAGGACACAATGCTTGTGGCATCACGAGCAGAGAGGTCAGGAAGAATCTGAGTAGGTGAGTATGGGATCTCTCTGGTACCACTGGGGTACGACGTCTCTTCTGGGGGACTAACTGCCACACCGGAGGAGGGGGTGGGGGAGGAACAGAGACTTCACAGTCCGAGATGTCAGGTGGTGAGATGCCCAAACAGTCACAGAATCCCTGCAGATCTTCTATGGAGCGAAGCGTTGCCGTCTTTCCATTTCTTCTAGCCACAAGCTCAAAAGGAAAACCCCATCTATGAACAATGTGGTTGTCTCTGAGTTGCTGCAGCAGGGGCGTAAGGCTCGCCTTTTTTGCAAGGTTATCCAGGAGAGGTCTGGGTACAGTTGTATGGGCGCCCCATCAAAGTCAGAGTACGGGCCTTGGCCATAATGGCTTCCTTGAGTTATTAATCATACAGGCAACAGATAACATCACAAGGCTTGGCGGCTGTACCCTTGGGCTTTAAACCTCTGTGGACTCGGACTAATTTAATGCGATGGGAAGGCTGCTCTCCCAGTATCATATTGAAAATAGCCTCTAAGGTGATTGATAGATCTTCATCTCCAGTGGCTTCCCGGAGGCCCCTCACACGAATGTTCTGCCTGCGGCCCCAGTTGTCAAGGTCTTCTAGGTGTCTATTGTGTTCTCTCAAGGCATAGGACTGTTGCTGAACAGTATTACACAGGAGGGCAATATATTGACGAGTGGTATCATGAGCTCCTTCTGCGGCCTCCACGTGATCCCCCAGTAATTTAAGATCTTGTTGGATTGCAGCGATACTGGCCTCACAGGTCTGCTTCACTTCTAATACCATGTTATGAAGCTGCATAAAGAGGGATTGCCACTCAGCATTATCAAATGCGGCAGCAGGGGTAACCTTGTGAACCCCCTTGGTGGGAGAGGGTGGGGGTCTCTGCGGCTTTGGAGGCATTACAAGTGTGGGAGTTGCCCCCAAGATGTGATATTGAGCTTGGGGATGGTAGTAGGGGACAGAAGCGTCACCCTGATCCTTATATGGAGCAGTGTTCCCAGAGAGGCTGCCCTGCAGCTGTGGGATGAAAGCAGGTGCTGCTGGATTTAAGCATGGTGAGGGGGGGGGGTGCTGCTCACCTGCCTGCTGGCCTTGCGACACACTCCTCTCCCCCGAAAGCGATGGAGTTGACTGTGGAGCCAAGCCCAGGGTGGTGGAGGAAGATGGCGCCTCCGGAGGGTCAGGCCCTCCCCACGTGGAGGAAGAGGTGGAGCTGTGCCGGCAAGGTTCAGGAGGAACTGCTGACGCAGGGGCACTGGTCTCGCTCACCGGATTGCCTCAGATTGAGCACAGACTCATCTGAGGTGTTTGTGGAGAGGAAGAGGGCAAATTGGCGCCCAGCCGCTGAACTGTTGCGGTAGCCGCGGGATTCCTAGTGGACCGGTGGACATAGGAGGCCAACCTTGGTAAGAGGGTCAGATGTTTGCGGGGTTCTCGGGCTGTCCTCCCATAAAGTTTTTTTCCCCATACGGGCCTGGGGTGTAGCAGATTCGGGTACTGGCAGACGGGGAAAGCTCGGAGCAGCAAAACTTTGCGTCCGCCATCATGCTCGTCCGGACACGCCCCACTTATATGGTTATAACTTTTGAACACTGTTACTTATCAAAACAATTCTGAGATTGTTTTCTCCTCACGTGTACTTCATTTTATGTTCAATCATTTTATTTAAATACATTTTTAGAATAACCAACATTTATGTACAAGTTACTAACAACATATAAAATACTAGAACAAATAGGAATGTGGTTCTCCTTAGCCGTTATTAGTCCAATAATAAAGGCGTGTGGCTGCAGGGATTTCGAGGTTCATCAAGGTTGTGCATTCTGGGGGATGTGCATTCTTGTGAATGTCATGTTATCCTGAGTGTGACCTGGTGGCTGAGTTTATAGACGATGATAGGGAATATCTGCCTATAACACGCTAGTCTGAGCGGTGGTTTATGCGGAGTTGTGTCTAAGCATTGCCACATGGTCAGGATGGTACCGCCAGCATGCCAGATGTGGGAAACCATAAGTAGAGGGTCATGAGGAGAAGAAATACATAGAAACATAAACAATCACAATCAGACAACCCCAATCGAGGGAGGTGGCTAGGACAAAGACAGGGGGTGAAACAACAGATACCATGGGGGTAGGGATAGGTGGGAAAGGGAAGAGGAGATTTCCCAGTGTGTTTTAAAGAGCTATATGATAACCATCTCGGATGGCAATGGCAACATTACGGATGTGAATCAAGTTGCGGATCCGCATTTAGGAGGTTTCTGAATCCCTGAGTTTTGCGAAATGTTATCCAGGGTTGCCACAGTTTTTTGAATTGCTTCAACGTGCCTGAGGTGTTTGCCATAATCTCTTCCATGTAGCATTTCTTGTGCCCAATCAGAGATGGTAGGGGCCATACCAGAGCGCCATCTAGGGGGATTACGGCCCGCACGGCAATGAGGGCGAATCTCAAGAGGTTACGTTTTTGCTTTCCTATAGCTCCTGGATGCACAGAGGGTAGGGCAATTTCAGGTGTTTTACGGGTTCAGAATCAACTTCAAAGACCTGGTTCCAAAATGAGGAGATTGCACTGCATGACCAAAAGATGTGGAGCCTGTCGCCTCTGTCTGTGTTACATCTCCATCACGTGTCCTGCATCGAGGGGTATATAGAGTGTAGATGGGCCGGGACTCTATACCATCTGGCTAGGAATTGCGTTCCTGTGCTATACTAGCCACCGATAGCTTATGAGCAAATAAAAATGCTTTGTCTCAGTCCTCTGTAGATAATGTGATGCCCAGATCTTTGGTCCAACCTGCTAGATAAGGTTGAGGTATCTGATTGGGAGATATAGGGGGTCATTTACTAAGGGCCTGATTCGCGTTTTCCCGACGTGTTACCCGAATATTTCCGATTTGCGCCGATTGTACCTGAATTGCCCCGGGATTATGGCGCATCGGCGTCGGCATGCGCGCGACGGAAATCGGAGGGTGTGGCCGAACGAAAACCCGACGTATTCGGAAAAACCGCCGCATTTAAAAACCGAAAATGTGTTGCTTGGGAAGCCCTTACCTTCACCTGGTCCAGCTCGGTGTATTCCGGTGCTTTCAGATGCATTTCAGTGCAGCAGCGCCACCTGGTGGACGGCGGAGGAACTGCCATCATAAATCCCGGCCGGACCCAAATCCAGCGGAGAGAACGCGCCGCTGGATCGCGAATGGACCGGGTAAGTAAATCTGCCCCATAGTGCTCTGGAGGGGATTCTGAACGAAATAGGGCCTCAAATGGGCTGAGTTGGGCATTATAGGAAGCCATGAGTCCAGGCCTCTGAGGAAAGATTTCAGCTGGGTCAGTTCTAACCAGGATAGTTTGGTGGAGTTCGCTCGCTCCAAGAGTTCATTATGCTGTGGAATCAGTGCCCCTCCGAGAATGTCGTGCATTCGGAGGTCTTCGTGGCTATAACGACCCAAAAACATTGTCTTGGAGAATGCCGGTTGGAAATCCGGATTTTGAAATAGTGGTGTGAGAGGGCCCCATGGACAATATCTTATTTTGGAGAGACCATTCCATGTTTTCAATATCTGGGCTAGAAAGAGAGTTTGAGATTCTATTTCTGTGCGCTGGGGGGACACCCATGGTAACAGTTTTATGGGGATTGGAGAGCTGTATTGTTCCAGGCGTACCCACTGTTTGGTGTGTAAATGATAATGCCAACCGAGTAACCGCACCAAAACAGAGGCCTAGTGGTATAATCTGAAATCTGGCAAGCCCGCTCCGCCTGCTGATTTAGCCCTGATCATGAACCGCCATCCTATCCGGGGGGCGGGCAGCGCCCCAGATGAAATGAATGAGAGCTGACCGGATGGACTTGAAGAATGAGGACGGGGGAGTGATCGGTATGCCCTGGAAGATGTATAGGAAGAGAGGCAGTATATCCATTTTTATTACGTTAATACGGCCGAACCAAGACAACTGTTTTCTGTTGTACCCCATCAGATCTTTTAGTGTACGTTCCAGCAAGGGTAAATAATTGAGAGTGTATAGTTTTGATAGGTCAGTTGGTACGTGGACACCTAAATGCTTAATGGGACTCTAGTGACGTCTTCTGATGCCAACAGAAGGGAAATTGTTCGTTGATAAATTGGGCTTCTGCGGGCGGCAAAGATACATTTAACATTTCGGATTTGTTAATGTTTATTTTAAAATTACTCAGGTGGCCATATTTTTCAAATTCTTTCAGTAGGGACGGGAGCGATACTGTCGGCTGTGAGACATATAGCATGAGATCATCTGCAAAGAAAGCTAGTTTGTATTGTCTCTGGCCTACCTGTATCCCATGGATGTTTGGATTATGTCTGATGGCTGTGGCCAGGTGTTCCATAACCATCACGTACAGCAGGGGTGATAGGGGGCACCCCTGGTGAGTTCCATTCCCTACGGTATCTGCTGGGGAAAAAAACTCATTGGCCCCGACTCTGGCGGTGGGGTGTTGGTAAAGGGCCATTACCCTTCCCAGGAACTGAGGCCCCAGCCCCAGTTGTTTGAGTGCGGCGGACATAAAGCCCCAATGCACCCTATCAAAGGAGTTTTCCGCGTCGATAACCCTTTTCTGGGCGTGTTTCATCAAGAGGAATGTTTAATCAGATTATCTCTAGCTTCCCTGTATCTTACAAACCCCACTTGATCTGTGGTGATTATGTGAGTGAGAGTTGGGCTAGTCGGTCTGCCAATATCTTGGAATATAATTTCAGGTCTACATTTAAGAGGGAAAGGGGCCTGTAGTTTGCTAGTGACAGGGGGTCCTTATCCGGTTTCAAAAGAACGCTAATATTGGCTTCTAAGGACTGGGGATGGAGGGCTGAGAGCTGGGAGATGGAGTTAAAAGTTCTCGTCATGAGCGGGGTCAAAGATTCCCTAAATTCTTGATAGAAGGCGGGGGAGAATCCATCGGGTCCCATGCCCGTATAAACGGCTTTTAAATTGTATGCGCTGTGCCCGGGAATTTTGGTCCATTAGAGCCTTTATCTCGTCTCTTAGTAGAATGAGGTCTGCTAGGTCAGGTATATACTGTCAGGTATATTGGTGCGTGATCTGATAGGACAATGTTACCTATAGTTGCCGAAGGTTCCCAGGTCAACGCCCTGTTCCGTATCAAGAAAAGGTCTATTCGACCTTTTCTTGATTCGTGAGCAGGGGATTAATAGTGAGCAGGGGGAGTAATAGTCGTGAGCAGGGGAGTAATAGGTATAATCTGTCCTTGGTTTGGAGGATGCGCCAGGCATCTACTAATTGGAGGTTGTATAGGTCCTCTTTAAGGCAACCCAGTTGCCGCATGGGCACATGTTTACTTCCTGAGAAAGTGTAGAGTTTGACATCAAAGGGGAAATTGAAGTCCCCTCCCAGAATCAGCATCCCCTCCGAGAACCCTGCTAGCTCCCGTAAAATGTTTCTACAAGTTGGGACTGGAGAGCGATTAGGTAGGTATATATTGATTAGGGTGAAGACCTCATCAAATAGTTTTATTTTGATGAAGGAATACCTTCCACCCTCGTCTAGTAGATGTGTGGAACTGTACGGTGGATAGCGATGGAGATGCCCTTGAAGCGCGACTCAGAATTAGAGCTATGGAACCAGGTGTTGAAGTTTCTATCTCTGACTTCTGGAAAATGTCCGGTTTTGAAGTGTGTCTCCTGTAAGTATAAGATTTTTACTCCCTGCCTGTGCATTCCATAAAGTACCTGGGCCCTCTTCTGGGGTACATTTAGGCCTCTGGCATTCAGGGATCCAATCTTCAAGGTTGCCATGGAGTACGTATAAATGGGAATTCCTGGAAGAAAGACACAAAGAGGGGTCTAGGGGGGCAAGAGGGGGGACACTGAGCGGAGTTCAAATGCAGACAGGTATACACACTAACTCAGGACAAAACAATTGGGGTATTAACGTAATAAAGGAAACTAGTAAACAAACTAAACCTATGCCCTATAGGGCTATACTCAAAGCCTGCAACAATAGTAGGGAAGTGTAGAAGACATCTCTTCTTGAGCAGAGTCAATCTGGAGAGGTCAGGAAGGAGCTGGACATCTCCCTTGATAGGAGATTTGATCCATGGATCTAGTTTTAAGCATTATGGCATTATTCAGCTGGTATTTATGTGCCCGGCAGATGACATCCCATGAAGAGTGGTGTGCTGGAGGGCGCGCTTGTAGGGCTCGGTGAGCTCTGTCCAGTTCTTTTGGGGTGTCCTCCGGCACCTCCATTATCGAGTTGAAGAGAGACCGCAAAGCAGTGTGTAAGTGAGCTGGTTCCACAGACTCTGGTAGGCCCCTTAACCGGATGTTATTCCTCCTGCCCCTATTCTCGGCATCATCAAATTGGTCCGTTAGGTACTGAAGTTGTTAGGTATGCGTAGTTATTAAACTTCATGACTGTTTATCTGATCTTGCATAGCTACTTGGGCTGCTTCAGTTGCTACTGTTATGGACTGTATCTGCTGTACTTCCTCTCTCAGGGTGGCTATCTCTGTACCATATGATTGCTCCAAACGGGAAACATAACTGTTAGGATCAGTGGATCCTCTGGACCACCGCGGGAGGTGGAACTAGCCAACACCTGGGACCGGAGTCTAGCGGCATCTGGTATTCACGAGAGCCCGCCGCAAAGCGGGTTGGACTTGCTGCGGCAGGATACCACCAGGTCGCTCCCAGATGCAACTAGCCCGCGGTGGCAGCCGAGGTCGAGGTACCTTAGCGGATGACAATCTCGTAGTCAGGTCCAGGCACAGGGTCAGGGCAGGCGGCAGAGATGCAACGTCAAGTCCAAGTCCGGTGTCAGCAACAGGAGGTCCAGGCAGGTGGGAACAGGAACACAGGCACACGGAACACAGCAACATGGAGGAACTTAGGTAACACGGCAACACAGGACTCAGGAGCGGGAACACACAGGAACGCAGGAATACACAGGAACGCAGGAATACACAGGAACGCAGGAATACTCGCTTGGAAGCTTTCTCTAAGGCTATGAGGCACAAAGATCAGGCAGGGGACACAGGAAGAGGCAGGATTCTTAAAGGTGAGGTGTTCAGCCAGTGCACCAATTAGCGGTGCGCTGGCCCTTTAAATTTTCGACAGGAGCCGCGCCCGTGCCCTAGGAGGCGGGGATGCGCGCGCACGGCAGTCCGGGGAAGAGCAGGCAAGAGAGATGAGTGAGGAGACCGGGCTGCAGCGGGGGCACACGGAGGAGCACAGATGCACCCGCGATCCGAGAGAGGAATCGCGGGAGCACCCGTGACAGTACCCCCCCTTCGGCCTCCCTCTCTTCTTGGGCCTGAGAAAACGTTGGAACAGGCTCTTGTCCGGGATGTTATCCACTGGCTCCCAAGATCTCTCCTCAGGACCAAATCCTTTCCAGTCTACCAGAAACAACCGCCTACCTCTCACTGTCTTAGTATCCAGGATCTCCTTCACCTCGAAGACATCAGTAGAATCCGCTTGTGGTGCCGGAGGGAGAGGAACTTGTCAGGCAAAGCGGTTTAAGATGACTGGCTTGAGGAGGGAAACGTGGAAGGAGTTGGGTATGCGCATGCTAGGAGGCAGCCGCAATTTGTAGGCCAGCGGGTTGATTCGACTGAGGATTGCAAATGGACCCAAGAACCGGGGTCCCAATTTGTAGCCAGGGATCTTCAGTCGGACGTACCTTGAGGATAACCAGACCCTGTCACCAGGAGCTAAGACAGGAAAAGTTGACGCTTGGTCTTGGCAGAGGTTTGGAGCAATGAGGTACGGACTTGTTCACAGATGGCTTTAAGATCCTGTACCAAGTCCTCCACAGCAGGAACATCTGCAGACACAGGTAACGGAAGAGGAGGCCGTGCATGCAGTCCATAATTAATAAAGAAGGGAGCAGAACCAGCAGAAGTGAAGTCCAGGGAATTGTAGGAAAACTCCGCCCATGGTAAAAGAGAAGCCCAGTCGTCCTGATGGGCGGACACAAAGTGGCGGAGATAGCACCCCAAAGTCTGATTCACCCTCTCCACTTGGCCGTTGGACTGAGGATGATAGGCAGAGGAAAAGTCCAATTTCACTTGCAGCTGGTTGCACAGAGATCTCCAGAATTTGGACACGAACTGAACACCTCGATCAAAAAACGATGTGCCGGGGAAGGCCATGAAGCCGGAAGACGTGCTGGAAGAAGAGACTGGCAAGACGTGGGGCTCAAGGCAAACCTGGTAGAGGGACAAAATGGGACATCTTAGAAAAGCGGTCTGTTACCACCCAGATAACGGTATTGCCAGAAGATGGCGGCAGATCAGTCATTACTGATCATAGCCACGTGAGACCACGGGCAGGTAGGCACGGGTAACGGCAACAGAAGACCAGCTGGTTTTTGTCGTGAGGGCTTATTGCGAGCACAAGAGGCACACGACCGCACAAAATCCTGAACGTCCTTGACCAAATCAGGCCACATATAGAAACGGGAAATCAGGGCCACAGAGCGCTGCACCCCAGGATGCCAAGCCACTCGAGAGGAATGTCCCCAGGTCAGGATCCTCTTTCGAAAGCCCAGGTCCTACATAAGTCTTGCCGGGAGGTAATTGCCGAAGGTCCACCGGCGCTGCCAGCACAAGCCTCTCTGGAGGATTGATGTGCCTCGGAGCATAGTCCTCCCCCATAACATCGGAAGTACGTGACAGGGCGTCAGCCTTGATGTTTTTCTCGGCAGGGCGAAAATGGATTTGGAAGTCAAAACGGGAAAAGAAGAGGGACCACCGGGCTTGACGTGGGTTCAACCGTTGAGCTGTCTGTAGGTGCAGAAGGTTCTTGTGGTCCGTGTAAATCCTGACTGGAAATCGAGCTCCCTCCAGCAGATGACGCCATTCCTCCAAGGCAAGCTTGATAGCCAGAAGCTCACGATCCCCAATAGAATAATTCCTCTCTGCGCAGGAAAAAGTTTTGGAGAAAAAGCCGCAGGAGAGAGTTCGGCCCTAGACCCCTTCTGGGTAAGAACCGCTCCAGCTCCTACGGAAGAGGCATCGCCTTCCATAAAGAATGGCTTTTCGGTATCAGGTCTGGTAAGAACAGATGCAGAGGAAAGAGCAGTCTTTAATCTCGTGAAGGCCTCCTCAGCCGCTGGAGGCCAGAGACGAGAATTTACACCTTTCTTTGTTAGCGCCACCAGTGGAGCTACCATCGATGAAAAATGTGGAATGAATTGCCTATAATAATTGTCAAAGCCCAGGAATCTTTGGATAGCACGCAGTTCCACTGGGCATGGCCACTGAAGAACTGCGGATAGTTTAGCGGGATCCATCTGAATGCCTCTATCGGAAAGATGGAAGGCTCCTTTGAGAAAGTGCATTTTCCAGTTTGTGCGCATAGAGAGGTTAATACTCGCTGAGGCGACTGAGCACTTGCCTGGGACTGATGGGACTTGAGATCAGCAGAAAACACGAGGGTGTCATCCAGGTAAACCACAACACAGCTGTACAATAAATCCCTGAAGATATCATTAACAAATTCCTGGAAAACAGCTGGCGCTTTACAAAGTCTAAAGGGCATAACTAAATATTCAAAATGCCCATCACGAGTGTTAAAGGCGGTCTTCCACTAGTCACCCTTCCTGATGCGAATAAGGTTGTAGGCACCACGAAGATCCAACTTGGTAAAGACAAGGGGTAGCGATTCTTAACGGTGACTTTGTTAAGACTGCGATAGTTTATACAGGGGCGAAGAGAGCCATCTTTGTTGGTGACAAAAAAGAAACCTGCACCAGCTGGAGAGGAGGATTTACGTATGAAACCTCTTTGCAGATTTTCCTTAATATATTCAGACATGGCGGCTGTCTCGGGTACCGAGAGTGGGTACACCCGACCCCGTGGAGGAGAAAAGCTGGGCAGCAAGTCGATGGGGCAATCATAGGGACGATGTGGAGGAAGAGTCTCAGCCTGTTTTTTGGAGAACACATCTGCGAAATCCAAGTATGGAGCGGGGAGCCCCTCCAGGGGCTTGGGAGAACAAGGTTAAGGTCCCGACATGAGCGACAGGGACGGGGATCCTCCAACCATGTAAGAACAAAGCCTGGCGTGCCCCAACGGAGAATCTCCCCAGAAGACCAGTCCAGCACAGGGACATGTTGCGCTAGCACCAGGGAACCCAACATAGGGTGGAGTGCTTTGGGGTAGTACAAAAAAACAAAGTCTTTCTTTTATGTCCGGCTCCAACTTGCCGAGCAGGGGTTCCGTGCAAAACCGGATGGGCACGGAAAGAATCTGGCCACTGACTGAGGCAATGGACAATGGTTTCTCAAGACGAACCACTGGGAAGTGATGCCGGGAGACCAGGGCTACGTCCATAAAGTTCACTGTAGAGCCTGAATCCAGGAAAGCAGAAACTTGGATCTGGGTGCCGGTGTCTACGCTGAGGAGCACAGGAAAAATCAGGCATGGAGAAGCTTGGCTCACACCTAGGGACGCTTCTCCCAAGAGCCTTAGGTGCTGGCGTTTCCCGGACGTTGGGGACGAACAGGACAAGTCACGATTAAGTGCCCAGGATTGGCACAATACAGACAAAGGTTCTCCTGTCGTCTTCTGGAACGCTCTTGTAGAGAGAGACGGATTCTGTCCACCTGCATGGGTTCCTCAGCAGACGATACAGGCTGGAGCGGCCTTTGGAAGGCAGGTGCTAGGCGAGGAAAACGTCTTACCTGAGCTTGAGGATGCTCACAGCGAAGTTCCTTAAACCGGACAACAATCCGAGTGGCCAGTGTGATGAGACCACCCAGAGTTGACGGTAGATCCCGAGCCGCCAGCGCATCTTTTACCTGCGGCGAGAGTCCTTTCTTAAAGATGGCGATGAGAGCTGCATCGTTCCAGGCAAGTTCAGAGGCCAGGGTGCGGAACTGAACTACATACTCTCCCACAGATGAGTTGCCTTGGCGCAGGTTCAACAACGAAGTCTCGGCAGAAAAAGCCTGTGCTGGTTCCTCAAAAATGGCCCAGAACTCCGCTAGAAAAGCCGCAAGAGTAGCCATGACCGGGTCGCCTCTGTCCCAAATAGGAGTGGTCCAGGCCAGGGCTTTCCCAGAGAGAAGTCTGACGAAGAATGCCACCTTGGAACGCTCCGTGACAAATTGCGAAGGCATGAGTTCTATCTGTAGGGAGCATTGAGTAATAAAACCCCTGCACTGTTTGGGGTCTCCGTCAAATTTGCTGGGCATAGACAGTCGTAGTCGTGGTTCAGCAGCAGGAAGGCAGACCAGGGTTGCAAAAGCCACGGCCAGACCCCCCCCCATATATGTACTAGATATTTCGGCCCATTGTTCTATAATATTGCCTCAAAGATAAGGTAAATACTGGAAGCTCCCGTCTGTGCTGTAGCGGGAGCATATAAATTGACTTAAAAGGATTGTAACCTATAGAATGAAGATATCCAGTGCCAAGATGTTTTTGACTCAGCTGGACTCTTTGTTGACCTCTTTTATTGGTAGAGGGGTTGTGGAAGCACATTTGTCCAGTTTGTGGCGCCCAAAGCAAAGGCAGGGACAAGTATACTGTACCCCTTCCTGTATATCCTCTGCCTATGTTCCCTGGGGCCTGTTATTCGAGACTGGTTGATTATAAGCCTAACTATCTTCCCCGCTGTATAGGCTAGACAGACAGGTCTGGTCTCATCAAGACAAACTGTAGCTATACCACTGCGAAACCTCATCCGAACCCCCTCTGTTCCCACCCAGGGGTTGCTTCATTTTGCAGATCTGCAAGATGGTTCATATGGATGCCAGGGGCCCTAGTGAACATTTTCTCAAACTTCTTTCGGAGGAGGAGGAAAGATCTCTTTGTGGGAGGCGGCGGGCATTTAGAACTTTTTTAGATTTTTTGTGGAAAATACATTCAAGTAGGCCAAAACGGAACAGTTTCATAATTAACTGATAAAATGCTCTGACAAGTTGATTCCCAATTATCTCCAGAGTCTAGTGATACCCCCAATCTGTGGTGGTACAGCTGTAGGGCACACGGCAGGCATGGAATGGAAGCAGCGCCATTCAGAGTAGATTTGTATGGTACGCATTCAAATTTTAATCGGTAATGCAAACCGCGATGAGGGTATTAGGATTACGGGGTGAGATAAAATGTATAGATATTTATTTAGACATCTATAGCTTATTCATGAGATTTATTAACTATTCCAAGGGGGACACAAAAAAAATTTAAATTTTATTTTAGATTTTTAACTTTTTTCCTGCTTGCCAAAACAAAAATAATATTTTATGTGTATTCCTCTGGTTCACTACGATTACGGGATACCTCATTTATATCGTTTGTTTATTTTGCTATTTTTACTGAGGAATATTCATTAGGCAAGGCAACCGACTGTAGGATTAGAGGGAGAAGGTGGCGAAGACATGTCTCTTGCACAGGAGCTTAGCGATTGGAGTCCCGCCATAAATCCTCTTTGGCTCATGACCTCGTGCAATGTACAGGGAAGAGAGAAGTTGAGGGCCTCTTGGACCAGGCCCAATCTCCACTATAGAACTCTATTTGCTGCTACTTGTGCGAATATGACGACAAATGTGGGAGGCCACAAGCTGAGGCTCCTACATCAGAGCAGTGAGCCACATTCATGCCCAAAATACAAACCACTAACGGGGGGACTCCCCCCACAACAGAACCTAGGGAAATTGGGAGGTTTTTCGCAGATACTTGAGAGTTATATAACAAACGACACAGAGGGGGCCCCTTTTAGATTGCATGCAAAATTATTATTTCTCATACAGCACTACCGGTAATCACTAGTAATCTACGAATCCTTGGAGCAACCTATAGAAGAGGTGACAGAGATGCATCATGCTATCAGGGAAACCACATCGGGCAAAAGGTTTCAGCCAGACGGGTTCACGCCTGCTTTTTATTCTTATGAGAGAATCCATCACCCCAATTCTCACCAGGGTGTTTAATTTCAGATCTGCTGGCACCCCCTTTGCCCCTCAGTCATGGGAGGCACATAAGGGTATTGCCAAAACCAGGCAAAGGACCCTACGGTGCCTGGTAGCTATTAGACCCAGATCTTTGATAAACGTGTTGGACATCAAACTATGCAAACACCAAATATGGCCAACAGATTAGGATCATTTCTGCCATCAGTAATTACATAATGACCAAGTCGGCTTTGTGCGCTGGGCGTGAAGTGCGGGAACAATCTCAACAAAACGGCTTTGATATGATCTCTTGGGCCAAAGCATCAAAAAACCCCACTAGGCCTCCACCCCCTGTCTATCGATGCGGGAAGGCGAGAAGGCATCGATAGGAGTCCCATTGGGGGTTCATATGAGGCATTTAAAGCAAATGGGACTAGGAACGAAAGCTTTGTGTGCAAAGTAGCCAAGCTCTTTATACCAGTCATCAGCAACGTCGGGTAAATGGCTACCTTTCTGATCCTCGTTAAAACAATGGCACTAGACAGGGATGCCCCATTATCCCCTATGTTGTACGCCATTTCTGATGGAGCATTTTGGCCGTCCATCCATGGAGCAATGCGTGGGGGACAACCCATTACAAGGGGCTCTATACGCCGACGATTTTCTATTAACATCTCACAACCGTGTACCACTGGTCCCTCCCTACTCCATGCGTTGAAAGCTACGGTCAATTGAGTAATGAGTAATTTCAAGATTAAATGAAACCAAATCAGAGGCCACTAAATATTTCTCTACCACCAGAAGAGGCCCCAAAGCATGTGGCAGATAGCTTCCATTCCGATGGCATAATGACCACATCACATATTGTGGACTACAGATCTCCCCCTATCTTGATGAGATATATGACACTAAACTAGCCCCCCCTATGAGAGGCACTTGAGAGATCTGAATGATAAAAAGGGTGTCCTGGTTGGGCAGGATAAACGAGTCAAATGGGATATTTTCTCGTGTTTGTATCTATTTCAGGGCGCCCCAATAGGCTCTCCCGTCCTTTTTTAAAGAAAGTTGCAATCAGCGATGACACGGTTTGTATGGAACAGCCGACTAGGATAGGGTGGCAGGTACTCACTAGGCATAAATCGGAGGGGGTGAGTGCAGGTCTTCCAAGACTGTACTCTCCAAACGCCCTTTTAGATGCCAATTTCACTCTAAGACAAAGCCTTAGAACAGGAATTCTCCTCATGTTTCCAAGTGGGAGTACCTTCACTGGATAGGTAACAGTACTCCTATCCCTAGCAAAAACATGCAGGTTTCCTCGTGTATCAATTGAAGCCCTGGCAAAAAAAAATTATGCACAAAGGCTCTGTCTCGTACTCGTGGCCCTCTCACACCAATTCTCACAACCCCGCTTTTGCTCCGGTGGAAGGACAACCTCCGGGAAAGGACAATGATTCCAATTCTTATATGGTAATATGCAGATGGGACCCTCGTTGGTTAGCATAGTTGTGAAAACGGCCACCCTACCACATTCGAGGCCTGCAGCACAAATGCCGGATGCTCCGTTGTCTGGTTCGGAGTTACATTCAACTGGTCGTTGTTGACAGCGAACAGGCTGAATTCGACTCTAGTAAGACGCCTTCGAGGACCTTCTTAGCTCGCAGTCCCCCCAGCCCCACGCTATCTCTTTAAATTTATTCCTATTGGCAGTTGGAGAGATTCAAGACGACTCGGGAAGTCGGCAGGTGGGAAGCAGGAGCCTTCGATACAGAGCTTCACCCCCAAGATATAGAAAAGATAGAAAAGATGTATACATTTACGCATTAAACTCTCTATGCCGGGTGCGCCTCGCACAAGAAAAAAATTACAAAATATCGGGTGTATGAGACGCGCATAGGTAACTATCCTTAGTGTTCAGATGTCTGTGGCGCTGTTGGATGCTGGGGATCCATGCTTAATATATGGTGGAGGCAGTCAGTGTTAAAGATTAAGCCCCCTTCTTGGGAGAGAGTGTGCCAGTACCTATGCCGTGGTCACCAAACGCACGGTCACTTTCACTCCTACGATAGGCTGCTGCCATTCTTCCGGGAACCTTTTGTTCCAAAAGACGTGGCTCCTACGCTGTTTTCTAACTGCAACTCGTTTTGGTTTATCCCATGTATTGGAGGTCTCCCATACCCCCACCATGCTGGACGGGGTACGGGCGATGAGCCACATTGCCACATGGAGGAACTTACCGCCAGAGTTAATCAGACAACACGTTGTACATCCCTGCCGCCGGCTATTAAAGTTTAAAAAGTGTTAAAACGCGAGACAGCGGTTTAAAACACTAACAAAAATAAGCTCCGGCACCAGCTCACCCTGAGCTGGGGGGGCGCCGGTGTTTTTCTTCTTGAACCTTGGCCATTTCAAGTGGTAGGTTTCCTTTAAGAGAAAATTCTGCCGAAACTCAGGCGTTGACCTGTATATGAATGGGGCATATAACCATTCTGCACTAGTCGCCGGGGCCTGGCGGAAAAATGATACTCATGAAAATTACTTTCCGGGTGCCCAGAGACTAATTTGCCACCCTTAAAATATTTATGTCTGTTTTTTTCAAAAAAGCTTCAGGTCTATTATAAAAACCCACCATCATTGACATAGGCGCTCCGGGAGCTTTCATTTATGCATGCCTATGCATGCTGTGTACGCTTCCCACGTGATCGGATTGTGGCGACATCTGCACGGCCGATGCACAAGACGGAAATCAGGGGGTGTGGAGGATTGGAAAAATCGCCGTATTAAAAAAAAAAGTGGTCTTGACACGCACTTACCTGCCACCAGCAAGATGTGGTGAAGCCGCGGACCTGAGGACTTCAGTGCAACAGCCAGCCGACAGGCATACCTTGTGAATCGCCGGGAAGACACGAGTCAGGTCAGAGAACCCGCCGCTGGATCGCGAAATGGACCCGGGTACGTATATCTACCCCAGGTATCCACATACACCAACCTTGGATGTGAGATGTGAGGTCAAAAGACTGTCAGATGTACATCTCACAAGATCATTTGAGCATGTTTGCTAGGCAGAAAGGAAGTAGATACAGTGATATTAAAGCAACTGGTTCTCTAAAGACGTCATATATAAACTTCAGGTGTTGACAACATGAGATGTCAGTCAGGTGTCAGTGTAGGGTATCAAATAATCAATTATCCAAATGATCTAAGACTCAGACTTTCTATGTCCAAAATTAACACTGTAGAGTTGCAATCCAGTGAAACTGTGTCAAAGAGGAGCTAGAATTGAATATTATTTATGCTGTGTGCTCTTGTACAAAGCCCATGATGCACATGGCACACACCACATGTAAATTATGTGGATATTTGTATAAGGTTTTCAATAAAAAAAAAAGTGCTTGTAAATGCTGTTGTGTGCATTTAATTTATTGTATATTGTGTTTTGCTCGTATACCGTTGTATGTGTTGCTATGGTAATATGTGTAAATGATTGTGAAGTTGTTATGCTCTTTTACCCCTAAGGACAGCCATTTTTAAGGCTCAGCCCAATTTTTTGGTTATTTCTGACAGGTGTAGCTTTATAGGTTATTACTTTATACATTTTTAACACATTAAGTAATACAAACATAAAACAGCGCATGTCTATGAACATTAATACACACATGATCAAGGGAGGGGGTCAGCGCAAGGGAGTAAATCTTTTTCAGGTTTATAGAAAGTGCGGTATTAACAAAAAGCAAGAAAAAAAGGATACGGTTAACAGGTACCATATGCGAAGTTCATGCATCACTTACTCTGCGGATAATAAACAGGTCCCTCTACCATATACCAAAGAAACAATAGTAAAAAAAAAAAGAGTGATAAAAGAAACAAGAAAAAGAAAAGAGAATAAATGAAATTCTTATAACAGGAAAAAAATGGGGTATCCTGGGGTGATCCAGTATGAGTCCCCGGGGTCCCTACAAGTGGTTTATTCTGCCTATTTGGAGGGTTAGCTGATAAATGTCATTAGATTGACTTCCTTATGTGAGCATATCGTTTGTACGGGAGGGAGGCGTGGGGTAACCTTTCTCCAATGACTAGCAATAAGCATTTTGCAGCTGTAAGTAATTTTAAACCAATATAAGAGTGTGCTTCCTAGAGGTGTGGGAAAAATGTTTAGTAGATAGGTTTTCGACAGTAATGGGCAAGTCTAGGGGAGAACCTGGGAGAGATTGCCATTATACTTGACTCACAGAAAGGTGTGAGCAAGGAGACAGGTCCCAGAAGATATGATATACCATAGCCTTGGGGTCTATCGCACACCTCTAGCAGGTATGAGGAAGGGTAGGGTTAAGAGTGTCGCAAATAGTTGAGGAGTGTGAATATCAGTGCAGAAATATTTTGATACTGGTTTTCTTTGATTATATGACACATGTTACTGACTTGATGCCACTTCTCAAACAAGAGCCAAAGGACATCGGATATGTTTCCCTATATAAGTATCTCATTTCAGACCATGTAGTGGTGTGTCTCGGTAGCTGATAGGCATTGGGTCAGTTAGGATAGCTATAAACGAGGTAGATAAGTCCAAGAAGTTGACGATGTTAGCTTACAGTAGTCGATCAAAGGAGGTGTATTGAGAGACCAGTCTGACTGAAACAGGGAGTTTAGTAGTGTTGAAGTGCAGGTATGAAAGAGGGAAGAATGGGGGGAGGCTTGTGTTTGGCCTGGAGAGTCAGGAAGGGTCTCAGAGTTTGCATTATGGGATCCCCAGGTCAGCGATGTGGAAGAGGCCAGCACGGTGCCAGGCCGCGGAACAGCTGCAGTCAGGCCACCGGTAACTGGGAGGAACAAAAAGGAACAGTCATCGCCTGTTGGTGGAGGCCCCAAAGAAAAACATTGTTGTACAGAGAGTCGCCAAATGTCCTAGTCAGAGACCATTGGGCCCCAAAGGGCTGAGGAGGAGGAGAGTGGGATCATTCCAGAAGAGGGAGTTAGGGTGCGCCACAGCAAGCACAGCTCTCTCAATCCATCCATTTAGGTCAAGCTCGGGGAACGGACCACGCCGTTGGGCAGCTCAGTAGTAATAAATAGTTGGGAAGGAGAGACCTCCCTTGGCTTTAGGGGGCTAAAAGGATCTTTAGCAATCGGTGCGTTTATTGCCCAAAATAAACTTCAAGATGGGAATGCAGGCAGCGAAGGTCATGAGGGCGCGGGACTGGGACAGAGGGTCTCAAAGAGATAGGTAGTTTAGGTTAAGATGGTAATTTTAAATTGCTGAAAAATGCACCCAATAATGAGAGAGGAGTGTTGTGGACAATTTGGAGAGCGTTAAGGATATTTCGCATATAGGGGGGGGGGGGGTTACGATACCAGGGTTTTATATTGGAGGATAATTGAGTGTCCAAGTATCCAATGGACTCCGTTACACCACTATAGGATAGTGGTTTTTAAATAGAGCATTTGTTTGGTGGGATATTGTATGGGAAGGGCTTCCATTTTTGGGCATTTTAAAACCTTGACCCGAGAGATGACCACACAATCTGTAAGAGGGATAAAGGGCCTGGGAGTATAACGTGGGAGGTCGGGTAATGGTGGAGGACATCGACCGCAAACAGAGAAATTTAAACTCTTGGGGCAGATCTTATCAAAGCAGTCTGAAGTCAGACTATTTCCAGTTGCCAATGGAACCCAATCACAGCTCAGCTTTCATTTCACCGGCTCATGAATATTTAAAGGGGAGCTGTGATTGGTGCCATGGGCAATTGGAAATATTTGACTTTCAGACATGCTTGATAAAATCTTGCCCTTGTCTCAAACGTTATAACCGCGAATGTCAGGGTGGAGGTGGATAGCTGCGGCGAGGGGCTATTATACTTAGCAGAGGGAGCGGGAATAGCGGAAACCCTGCCTGGTTCCGTTTCAGCAGGGAAAAAAAGGGGGCAAGACAGAGCGCGGGGGAGGAACTGTTGACGATGTGTGTCATAGAGACCTCGGATACGTCGCTAGGAAGGGTCACGCACCCAAAATGCTCAAGTAGCAAACAAAAAAGCCATCCGAGGCGTCAAAGGCCTTTCCGCATCGAGGACCTTAAAAGCAGGAGAGAGTCACCCAGCCTATCTTTCTGACTCAATAGGTCAATTGACCCTATGGGTTTATCCCCTTGCCGACATGAGTGAAACCACCAACTGTCTCTGGATCAGGGAGGAAGCCCAATAGTGTAGCACGAGTCGCCCAGGGACTTGGGCCAAAAGAGTTTGATGATCAGAATTTAGCAGGGCTATGGCCTATGTTTTACAATTCGAGGGGGCTTTACCTGGCGTAGGAATGAGCAGTTGAGGAGGGGGGTCGGGTTGGTGGGATGGGCTGACCATCAAGAAAGGAGTGAACAGAGTGTGACTAGGCCTAGTAGAGTAGGGGCAAAAGTCCTATAATAACGGAGGAAAAACCATCGGGCCTGGGATTTACCACCCGGTAGGTCTTAATCAGATAGCCACTTCTTCCTCATTATTGGCTCATTAGGACAAACTGCCTGAGAAGGAGAGAGATGGAAGGTTATATGAGTCTAAAAAGGAGTGCAAGCACTCCACTTCTTAGCAAGCGGGATCAGTACGGGCAAGGAGGGCAAGGAGTGAATAAGCTGGCATGGAGTAGCCTCAAGAATTATATATCTGTGTCGTGGTCCGTACCGTCAGGAAGAGTATTTCGTAGAGCATTGCGGTGTGTTCAAACAAGTGGTACGCCCCGCAGCTGGGTAAGTCAATAAGGTAAGTGGCTTATTTCTCCAGCATAGTTCTATGTCTAGTATATAAATTGAATTTATCCGCCCCTGAAATCTATAATTTGCGTCTGGTGTTAAGTTTCTCAAGTTGTGCGCTTATTGGGAGTTCTAGTCATGGGCGATCTAGGACGGCTCAGGGTGGCCTGGTAGGTCAGTCAATTGTCTCATAGAAGTCCTCTTTAAGTGGGAGCAAAGAGAGATACAGTGGCCACGCTTATACACGCATACACGCATTACACAACAGACACATAAAAAATAGATACATCAACAAAAATCAACTCAAAAGTATCTCGAAAGAAAGATCCAAAAGATCAATATCACTATCTAATACACACTATCAACGGTAAAGATAAGCTCCCAAGCACCTCTAAAGTGGACAGGTAGATGCTACCAGTTGGAAACCTACCCACATCACCACGCTACCAGCTCGGGCAATGTAAGAAAAATCTAAAACAGAGAGAAATCCTGAAAAAACAAACATTTTTAAAAAAACATCAAGCCGTATGGGGGTACCAATCTAATCCGAAGAGTAGTGAGGACACAATGCAGTTGTCCATCACAAGCAGAGAGGTCGGAAGGAAGAATCTGAGTAGGTGAGTGAGTATGGGATCTCTCTGGTTACCACTGGGGTACGACGTCTCTTCTGGGGGACTAACTGCCACACACGGAGGAGGGGGTGGGGAGGAAGAGATTCACAGTCCGAGATGTCAGGTGGTGAGATGCCAAACAGTCACAGACTCCATGCAGAATCATCTATGGGCGAAGCGTTGCCGTCTTTCCATTTCTTCTAGCCACAAGCGCAA
Organism: Engystomops pustulosus; assembly: GCA_019512145.1. Taxonomy (NCBI): domain Eukaryota; kingdom Metazoa; phylum Chordata; class Amphibia; order Anura; family Leptodactylidae; genus Engystomops; species Engystomops pustulosus. The sequence goes on from WNYA01000098.1 coordinate 239,013, forward strand.
AAGGAAAACCCATATAGGAACAAGTGGTTGCTCTTGGTTGCGCAGCAGGGGGTAAGGCTAGCCTTTTTTGCAAGGGTTATCCGGAGAGGATGGGATACCAGTGTATGGGCGCCCCATCAAAGTCAGAGTACGGGCCTTGGCCTAATGGCTTCCTGATATAATCATACAGGCCAACAGATAAATCGTCACAGATTGGGGGTGTACCCTTGGTCTTTAAACTCTGTGGGCTCGGATATTAATATGCGGGATGGAGCTGCTCTGCCCAGTATCATATTGGAAAATAGGCCTCTCTAGGTGATTGATAGATCTTCATTCCAGTGGCTTCCGGAGGGCCATCACACGAACCTTGTTCTGCCTGCGGCAGTTGTCAAGGTCTGTCTAGGTGTATATTGGTTCTCTCAAGGCATAGGACTGTTGCTGAAACAGTATTACACATGGAGGAATATATTGACGAGTGGTATACTGAGCATTTCTGCGGCCTCCAAGTGATCCCCCAGTATTTAAGATCGTGTTGGGATGCAGCGTATACTGGCCTCACAGGTCTGCTTCAATTCTAATACCATGTTATGAAGCGCATAAAGAGGGAGTGCCACATCAGCATTATAAAATGACGCAGCAGGGGTAACCTTGTGAACCACCTTGGTGGGGGGAGGGGTGGCTTCTGCGGGCTTTGAGATTACAAGGTGGGAGTTGCCCCCAAGATGTGATATTGAGCTTGGGGACTGGTAGTAGGGGACAGGAAGGTCACCATGATCCTATAGGAGCAGTTGTTCCCAGAGAGGCTGCCCTGAGCTGTGGGATGAAAGCAGGTGCTGCTGATTTAAGCAAGGTGAGGGGGGGGGTTGCTGCTCACCTGCCTGCTGGCCTTGACGACACACTCCTTCCACCGAAAGCGATGTGAGTTGACTTGGAGCCAAGCCCAGGGTGGTGGAGGAAGATGGCGCCTCCGGAGGTTCAGGCCTCCCCACGTGGAGGAAGAGGTGGACTTAGTGCCGGCAAGCGGTTCAGGAGGAACTGCTGACGCAGAGGGGGCACTGGTTCTCTCGCTCACGGATTGCCTAGATTGAGCACAGACTTCATCTGAGGTGTTTGTGGGAGGAAGAGGACAAATGCGCGACCCCAGCGCCTGAAACTGTTGCGTAGCCGCGGGATCTACTAGTGGACCGGTGGACATAGGAGGCCAACCTGGTAAAGAGGTGTAAGATGTTTGCGGGGTTCTCGGGCTGTCCTCCATAAGTTTTTTTCCCATACGGGCCTGGGTGTGAGCAGATTTCGTGGTAACTGGCAGACGGGGAAAAGCTCGAGAGCAGCAAAAACTTGCGTCCGCATCATGCTCGTCACGGAAACGACCCACTATTGGTTATACACTTTTGAACACTGTAATTATCAAACAATTGAGAGTTTTCTCCTCACGCTGGTACTTCATTTTATGTTCAATATTTTATTTAATACATTTTAGCAATACCAACCATGTTATGTACCAATTACTAAAAACATATAAAAATAACTAGAACAAATAGGAATGTGGTTCTCTTAGCCGTTATTAGCCAATAATAAAGGCGTGTGGCGGCAGGGCATTTGACGGTTACATCAAGGTTGTGGCATTCTCTGGGGTGATGCTTTGCATTCTGTGAATATCATGTCTCATTGTGACGACGGTGGCTGAGTTTATAGACGATGATAGGGAAATATATTGCCTATAAACACGCTATAGTCCTGAGCGGTGGTTATTGCGGGTTGTGTCTAAGACTGCCAACATGGTCAGGATGGTACCGCCGCAGCCAGAGGTGGAAACCATAAGTAGAGGGTTCATGAGGAGACAAAGAAATACAATAGAAACATAAACATCAACTCAGACAAACCCCAACGAGGGAGGTGGCGTAGGACAAAGACCGGGGGTTTGAAACAAACAGATACCATGGGGGTAGGGATAGGTGGGAAAGGAAGAGGGTATTTCCCAGTGTGTTTAAAGAGCTATAGATATAACCATCTCGGATGGCAATGGCAACATTACGGAATGTGAATCAAGCTTGCGGATCCGCCTTTAGGAGGTTTCTTGAATCCCTGGTTTTGCAAAATGTTTATCCAGGGTTGCCACAGTTTTTTGAATGCTTTCACGTGCCTGAGTGTCTGCATAATCTCTTCCATGTAGCATTTCTTGTGCCCAATCAGAGATGTAGGGGCCATACCAGAAACGCCATCTAGGGGGAATACGGCCCCGACGGCAATGAGGCGAATCTCAAGAGGTTACGTTTTTGCTTTCCTATAGCTCCTGGATGCACAGAGGGTAGGGCAATTTCAGGTGTTTTACGGGTTCCAGAATCAACTTCAAAGTACTGGTTCCAAAATGAGGAGATTGCACTGCATGACCAAAGATGTGGAGCCTGTGCCTCGTCTGTGTTACATCTCCATCCACGTGTTCCTGCATCGAGGGGTATATAGAGTGTATATGGGCCGGGACTTCATACCATCTGGCTAGGAATTGCGTTCCTGTGCTATACTAGCCACCGATAGCTATGAGCAAATATAAAAATGCCTTTGTCTCAGTCCTCTGGTAGATAATGTGATGCCCAGATCTTTGGTCCAACCTGCTAGATAAGGTTGAGGTATCTGATTGGGGAGATATAGGGGGTCATTTAATAGGGCCTGAATTCGCGCTTTCCCGACGTGTTACCCGAATATTTCCGATTTGCGCCGATTGTACCTGATAATTGCCCCGGGATATATGGCGCATCGGGTCGGCATGCGCCGCGCGAAATCGGAGGGGTGGACGAACGAAAACCCGACGATTCGGAAAAAACCGCCGCATTTAAAAAACCGAAAATGTGTTTGCTTGGGAAAGCCCTACCTTCACCTGGTTCCAGCTCGGGTATTCCGGTGCTTTCAGAGCATTTCAGTGCAGCAGCGCCCCTGGTGGACGGCGGGAGCGAACTGCCATCATAAATACCCGGCGGACCCAAATCCAGGGAGAGAAGCGCCGCTGTGGATCGCGAATGGACGGGTAAGAAAATCGCCCCATAGTGCTCTGGAGGGATTTGAACGAAATAGGGCCTCAAATGGGCTGAGTTGGCATTATAGGAAGCCATGAGTCCAGGCCTCTGAGGAAAGATTTCAGCTGGGTCAGTTTCTAACCAGGATAGTTTGGTGGAGTTCGCTCGCCTCCAAGAGTTCATTATGCTGTGGAATCAGTGCCCCTCCGAGAATGCTGTGCATTCGGAGGTCTTCGTGGCTATAACGACCCAAAAACATTGTCTTGGAGAATGCGGTTGGAAATCCGGATTTTGAGAAAGTGGTGTGAGAGGGCCCCATGGACAATATCTTATTTTGGGAGAGACCATTCATGTTTTACAATATCTGGGCTAGAAAGGAGTTTGAGATTCTATTGTGTGCGTGGGGGGGAACACCCTGGTAACAGTTTTAGGGGATTGGAGGCTGTATTGTTCCAGGCGTACCCACTGTTTGGTGGTAAATGATATATGCCAACCGAGTAACCGCACCAAAACAGAGGCCTAGTGGTATAATCTGAAATCTGGCAAGCCCGCTCCGCCTGCTGATTTGCCCTGATCATGTAACCAGCCATCCATCCGGGGGGCGGCAGCGCCCCCCGATGAATGATGAGAGCTGACCGGATGGACTTGAGAATGGGACGGGGGAGTGATCGGTGTATGCCCTGGAAGATGTATAGGAGAAGAGAGGCAGATATCCATTTTTATTACGTTTAATACGGCCGAACCAAGACAACTGTTTTCTGTTGTACCCATCAGATCTTTTAGTGTACGTTCCAGCAAGGGGTAAATAATTGAGAGTGTATAGTTTGATAGGTCAGTTGGTACGTGGACACCAAATGCTAATGGGACTCTAGGTGACGTCTTCTGATGCCAACAGAAGGGAAATTGTTCCGTGATAATTGGGCTTTGCGGGCGGCAAAGATACATTAAACATTTCGGATTTGTTAATGTTTATTTTAAAATTACTCCGGTGGCCATATTTTTTCAAATTTTCGTAGGACGGGGAGGGAGCGATTACTGTCGCTGTGAGACATTGTGAGACACTAGCATGAGATCATCTGCAAAGAAAGCTAGTTGTATTGTACTCCTGGCTACGTATCCCATGGATGTTTGGATTATGTTGATGGCTGTGGCCAGGTGTTCCATAACATCAAGTACAGCAGGGGTGATAGGGGGCACCCCCTGGTGAGTTCCATTCCCTACGGTATCTGCTGGGGAAAAAAAACTCATTGGCCCCGACTCTGGATCGTGGGGTGTTTGGTAAAGGGCCATTACCCTTCCCAGGAACTGGCCCCCAGTTGTTTGAGTGCGGCGGACATTAAAGCGCCAATGCACCCTATCAAAGGAGGTTCCGCGTCGATAAACCCTTTTCTGGGCGTGTTCATTCAAGAGGAATGTTTAATCAGATTATCCTAGATTCCTGTATTTACAAACCCCATTTGATCTGTGGTGATTATGTGAGTGAGAGTTGGTAGGCAGTCTGCCAATATCTTGGAATTAATTTCAGGTCTACATTTAAGAGGGAAAGGGGCCTGTAGTTTGCTAGTGAAAGGGGGGTCCTATCCGGTTCAAAAGAACGTAATATTGGCTTCTAAGGACTGGGGATGGAGGGCTGAGAGCTGGAGATGGAGTTTTAAAAGTTCTCGTCATGAGCGTGGTCAAGATTCCCTTAAATTCTTGATAGAAGGCGGGGGAGGAATCCATCGGTGTCCCATGCCGTATAACGGCTTTAAATTGTATGCGCTGTGCCGGGGAATTTGGTCCATAGAGCCTTTATCTCGTCATTAGTGAAGAGGTCGCTAGGTAGATATACTTCAGGATATGTGCGTGATCTGATGACCCCAATTTACCTATAGTGCCGAAGGTTCCCAGGTGCAACGCCCTTTCCGTATCAAGAAAGCTATCTAGACCTTTCTTGATCGTGAGCAGGGGATTAATAGTGAGCAGGGCGGAGTATAGTCGTGAGGCAGGGGGTAATAGGTAGATTGTCTTGGTTTGGGGTGCGCAGGCATCTTACTAATTGAGGGTTGTATAGGTCCTCTTTAGGCAAAGTTCCGCATGGGCAATTTTACTCCTGAGAAGTGTAGAGTTTGACATCAAAGGGGAAATGAAGTCCCCTCCCAGAATCGCATCCCCTCCGAGAACCCTGTAGCTCCGTGAAATGTTTCTACAAGTTGGGATGGGAGAGCGATAGGTAGGTATATATGAGTAGGGCTGAAGGACCTCATCAAATAGTTTTATTTTGATGAAAGGAATACCTTCCACCCCGTTAGTAGATGTGTGGAATGTACGGTGGATAGCAGAGAAGATTGCCCTTGAAGCGCCGACTCAGAATTAGAGTATGGAACCAGGTGTGAAGTTTCTATCTCTGGACTTCTGGAAATGTCCGGTTTGAGTGTGTGCCTGTTAAGTATTAAAGGTTTACTCACTGCTGTGCATTACATAAAGTACCTGGGCCTTTCTGGGGTACATTTAGGCCTCTGGCATCAGGGATCCAATCTTCAAGGTGCCATGGAGTACAGTTATAAATGGGAATTCATGTGAAGAAAGACACAAGAGGGGCCTCTAGGGGGCAAGAGAGGGGGGACACTGAGCGGAGTTCAATGGACAGGTATTACACATAACTCAGACAAAACAATTGGGTATTAACGTAATAAGGAAACTAGTAAACAAAACTAAAACCTAGTTGCCCTATAGGGAGTACATCAAAGACTGCAACAATTAGTAGGGACAGTGTAGAAGACATCTCTTCTTGAGCAGAGTCAATCTGGAGAGGTTCAGGAGGAGTGGACATCTCCTTGATAGGAGATTTGATCCATGGTACCTTAGTTTTAAGCATTATGGCATTATAGCTGGTATCTATATGCCCTGCAGGCATGACCATCCAGAAGAGTGGTGTCTGGAGGGCGGCTGTAGGGCTCGGTGCAGCTCTGTCCAGTCTTTGATGGGTGTCCTCCGGATCCTCTCATTATCGACTTGAAGAGAAGACTCGCAAAAGCATGTGTAAGTGAGAGCTGGTTCCACAGACTCATGGTCGGCCCTCCTTAAACCGGATGTTTATTCCTCTGCCCCTATTCTCGGCATCATCAAATTGGTTCCGTTAGGTACTGAAGTGTTAGGGATGCGTAGTTATTAAAACTTCATGACTGTTTATCTGATCTTGCATAGCTACTTGGCTGCTTCAGTTGCTAGTGTTATGACTGTATCTGCTGTACTTCCTCTCTCAGGGTGGCTATCTCTGTACCATATGATTGCCGCCAAACGGGAAACATAACTGTTAGGATCAGTGGATCCTCTGGACCACCGCGGGAGGTGGAACTAGCCAAACACTGGGACCGGAGTCTACGGCATCTGGTATTCACGAGAGCCCGCCGCAAAGCGGGTTGGACTTGTGCGGCAGGAACCACAGGTCGCTCCCAGATGCAACTAGCCCGCGGTGGCAGCGACGGTCGAGGTACCTTAGCGCGATGACAATCTCGTAGTCAGGTCCAGGCACAGGGTCAGGGCAGGCGGCAGAGATGCAACGTCCAAGTCCAAGTCCGGTGTCAGCTACAGGAGGTCCAGGCAGGTGGGAACAGGAACAAGGCACACGGTAACACAGCAACAGGTAGGAAATTAGGTAACACGGCAACACAGGACTCAGGAGCGCGGGAACACACAGGAACGCAGGAATACACAGGAACGCAGGAATACACAGGAACGCAGGAATACTCGCTTGGAAGCTTTCATCTCAGGCTATGAGGCACAAAGATCAGGCAGGGGACACAGGAAGAGGCAGGATTCTTAAAGGTGAGGTGTTTCAGCCAGCTGCACCAATTAGCGGTGCGCTGGGCCTTTAAATTTTCGACAGGAGCCGCGCCCGTGCCTAGGAGGCGGGGATGCGCGCGCACGGCAGTCCGGGGAGAGCAGGCAAGAGAGATGAGTGAGGAGACGGGCTGCAGCGGGGGCACACGGAGGAGCACAGATGCACCCGCGATACGAGAGAGGAATCGCGGGAGCACCCGTGACAGTACCCCCCTCGGCCTCCCTCTCTTTCTTGGGCCTGAGAAAACGTTTGGAGCAGGCTCTTGTCCGGGATGTTATCCACTGGCTCCCAAGATCTCTCTCAGGACCAAATCCTTCCAGTCTACCAGAAACAACTGCCTACCTCTCACGTCTTAGTATCACAGGATTCCTTCACATCGAAGACATCAGTTAGAATCCGCTTGTGGTGCCGGAGGGAGAGGAAATTGTCAGGCAAAGCGGTTTAAGATGACTGGCTTGAGGAGGGAAAGTGGGAAGGAGTTGGGTATGCGCATGCTAGGAGGCAGCCGCAATTGTAGGCACAGCGGGTGATTCGACTGAGGATTGATGCAAATGGACCCAAGAACCGGGGTTCCCCAATTTGTAGCCAGGGATCTTCAGTCGGACGTGCCTTGAGGATAACCAGACCCTGTCCACCAGGAGCTAAGACAGGAAAAGGCGACGGTTCTTGTCGCTTGACGCTTGGTCTTGGCAGAGGTTGGAGCAATGAGGTACGGACTTGTTCACAGATGGCTTTAAGATCCTGGACAAGGTCCTCCACAGCAGGAAACATCTGCAGACACAGGTTAACGGAAGGGAGGGGCCGTTCATGCAGTCCATAATAATAAGAAGGAGGAGCAGAACCAGCAGAAGTGAAGTCCAGGGAATTGTAGGAAAACTCCGCCATGGTTAAAGAGAAGCCCAGTCGTCCTGATGGGCGGACACAAAGTGGCAGAGATAGCACCCCAAAGTCTGATTCACCCTCTCCACTTGGCCGTTGGACTGAGGAGATAGCAGAGGAAAAGTCCAATTTCCCTTGCAGCTGGTGTGAACAGAGATCTCCAGAATTTGGACACGAAACTGAACACCTGCGATCAAAAACGATGTGCCGGGGAAGGCCATGAAGCCGGAAGACGTGCTGGAGAAGAGACTGGCAAGACGTGGGGCTCAAGGCAACCTGGTAGAGGGAACAAATGGGACATCTTATAGAAAAGCGGTCTGTTACCACCCAGATAAAGGTATGCCAGAGATGGCGGCAGATCAGTCATTACTGAATCATAGCCACGTGAGACCACGGGCAGGTAGGACGGGTAACGGCAAACAGAAGACCGCATGGTTTTTTTGTCGTGAGGGCTTATTGCGAGACAAGAGGCACACGACCACACAAATCCTGAAAGTCCTTGACCAAATCAGGCCACAATAGAAACGGGAATCAGGGCCACCAGATCGCTGCACCCCAGGATGCCAAGCCACTCGAGAGGAATGTCCCCAGGTCAGGATCCTCTTCGAAAGCCCAGGTCCTAATAAGTCTTGCCGGGAGGTAATTGCGAAGGTCCACCGGCGCTGCCAGCACAAGCCTCTCTGGAGGATTGATGTGTCTCGAGCATAGGCCTCCCCCATAACATCGGAAGTACGTGACAGGGCGTCAGCCTTGATGTTTTTCTCGGCAGGGCGAAAATGGATTGGAAGTCAAAACGGGAAAAAGAAGAGGGACCACCGGCGACGTGGGTTCAACCGTTGAGCTGTGTCTGTAGGTGCAGGAGGTTCTGTGGTCCGTGTAAATCCTGACTGGAAATCGAGCTCCCTCCAGCAGATGACGCCATTCCTCCAAGGCAAGCTTGATAGCCAGAAGCTCACGATCCCCAATAGAATAATTCTCTCTGCGCAGGAAAAGTTTTGGAGAAAAATCCACAGGAGAGAGTTCGGCCCTAGACCCCTTCTGGGTAAGAAACCGCTCCAGCTCCTACGGAGAGGCATCGCCTCCATAAAGAATGGCTTTTCGGTATCAGGTCTGGTAAGAAACAGATGCGAGAAAAAGAGCAGTCTTAATCTCGTGAAGGCCTCCTCAGCCGCTGGAGGCCAGAGACGAGAATTTACACCTTTCTTTGTTTAGCGCCACCAGTGGAGCTACCATCGATGAAAAAAAGTGGAATGAATTGCCTATAATAATTGTCAAAGCCCAGGAATCTTTGGATAGCACGCAGTTCCACTGGGCATGGCCACTGAAGAACTGCGGTAGTGTTTAGGGATCCATCTGAATGCCTCTATCGGAAAATAATGTAGCCAAGGAATGGAAGGCTCCTTTGATGAAAGTGGCATTTTTCCAGTTTGCATAGAGATGGTTAATCCTGAGGCGACTGAGCACTGTGCCGTACATGGGACTGATGGACTTGAGATCAGCAGAAAACACGAGGATGTCATCCAGGTAAAACCACAACACAGCTGTACAATAAATCCCTGAAGATATCATTAACAAATTCCTGGAAAAAGGCTGGCGCTTTACAAAGTCTAAAGGGCATAACTAAATATTCAAAAATGCCCATCACGAGTGTTAAGGCGGCTTCCACTAGTCACCCTTCCTGATGCGAATAAGGTTGTAGGCACCACGAAGATCCAACTTGGTAAAGACAAGGGGTAGCGATTCTTAACGGTGACTTTGTTAAGACTGCGATAGTTTATACAGGGGCGAAGAGAGCATCTTTGTGGTTGACAAAAAAGAAACCTGCACCGTGGAGAGGAGGATTTACGTATGAACCTCTTTGCAGATTTCCTAATATATTCAGACATGGCGGCTGTCTCGGGTACCGAGAGTGGGTACACCCGACCCCGTGGGGAGAAAAGCGGGCAGCAAGTCGATGGGGCAATTCAGGGACGTGTGGAGGAAGAGTCTCAGCCTGTTTTTTGGAGAACACATCTGCGAAATCCAAGTATGGAGGGGAGGGGAGCCCCTCCAGGGGCTTGGGAGACAAGTGGAAGTCCAGACAGGGACGGGAGAGGGATCTCCATACAATGAGAAGAACAAGCCGGGCCCAACGGAGAATCTCCCCAGAAGACCAGTCCAGCACAGGGACATGTTGCTGCAACCAGGGGAGACAACAACGAGGGTGGAAGTGCTTTGGGGTAGTACAAAAAAACAAAGTCTTTCTTTATGTAGGCTCCAACTTGCCGAAGCAGGGGTTCCGTGCAAAACCGGATGGGCACGGAAAGAATCTGGCCACTGACTGAGGCAATGGACAATGTTTCTCAAGACGAAACCACTGGGAAGTGATGCCGGGAGACCAGGGCTGCGTCCATAAAGTTTCACTGTAGAGCCCGAATCCCCGGAAAGCAGAAACTTGGATCTGGGTTGCCGGTGTCTACGCTGAGGAAGCACAGGAATAATCAGGATGGAGAAGTTGGCTCACACCTAGGGGACGCTTCTCCCAAGAGCCTTAGGTGCTGGCGTTTCACGGACGTTGGGGACGAACAGGACAAGTCACGATGAAGTGCCAGGATTGGCACCAATACAGACAAAGGTTTTCCTGTCGTCTTCTGGAACGCTTGTGTAGAGAGAGAGAGTATCTGTCCACCTGCATGGGTTCCTCAGCAGACGATACAGGCGGGGAGGCTGGAGCGGCCTTTGGAAGGCAGGGTGCTAGGCAGGGAAAACGTCTACCTGAGCTTGAGGATGCTCACAGCGAAGTTCCTTAACCGGACAACAATCCGAGTGGCCAGTGGTGAGAGACCACCCAGAGTTGACGGTAGATCCGAGCCGCCAGCGCATTTTACCTGCGGGAGAGTCCTTTCTAAAGATGGCGATGAGAGCTGCACGTTCCAGGCAAGTTCAGAGGCCAGGGTGCGGAACTGAACTACATACTCTCCCCAACAGATGACGTTGCCTTGCGCAGGTTCATTAACAACGTAATCTCGGCAAGAAAGAAAAAGCCTTCGTGCGGGTTCCTCAAAAATGGGCCAGAACATTCCGACTAGAAAAGCGCAAGAGATAGCCATGACCGGAGCGCGCACTCTGTCCAAAAGGAGTGGTTCGAGGCCAGGGCTTTCCAAGAGAGAAGTCTGACGAAGAATGCCACCTATGGAAC